>CM021104.1:459344414-459617505 GCA_007115665.2 Sequoiadendron giganteum | reverse complement strand
AACCCCATGCCTAGTGCTAACACTTTTGGTCCTCTTTTAAAATAACTTAATGACGTAAGTCACTCTTCTTTAAAATAAATAAACATAAGTTGTCTTTATAATACAAAGTCACCTTAAGATAACTTAAATTATTTATTTAATTATTTTTATCCACACATCCCAAAGTCTTAGGCAAGTTGGTGATCTCCAATGATGTTCAAAATCTCCAAGAAATGTGGAATGCTTCTTGAAAATTGGATTTGCATTAGAAAAAAATAAGTGTATTCATCTCGACTCTTGGAACACTCTACCATTATTAGAAAATTGTTTCAATAAAACTGATGCTCTCTAAGAATCTTGAAACTTTCCAAAAATGTTGGATTGGACCAAAAAGGGGACATCGTAGCTATCAAGACCAAAATGCACAACATAAAGAAGTACAAGCCAATATGGAAGATCGTTAATGACAAATATAATTATTGAATGCATTGTTAGCTCCATATTATTGGATAACATCTCAATCCAACATTGTCTTATAGTGAATCCTTTAGAGAGAATGCAAAAATGATAGAGGGTTTTTTCAAATGCATCAAGAGATTTCTCCTTAATTCAAAGGATTAATACATAGCTATTACAAATTTTATCTTATACTAGTATGGAAAGGGATTTTTCTTTAATGTTTGTGTTCTAGAACCTATTACCACTTTGATACCATATATTTGCAATCATATTTTTTTCTTTTTCTCACTTTGAAAGTTTAAAGTTTGAACTTTTAAAATTTGAAATACACTAGAGTTATTCAATAGATAGTAGATGATACAAATTTGATAAATTTTAATTTTTGTTGATGCACTGGTGGAAATTTTAAGAAAAAATTCAAAAATGTATAATGGGTTGCAATGCACATATATAGCCAACCATGCAATTCATCGACTTGTGAGCATTCTTGGAGTGTGTTTAAACAAATACATTCCAACAAACATAATCATTCGACTAAAAATAAAATGAACAATTTGGTATTTTTTCACCACAGCCTCTGGCTTTAGCTCAATAAATTTTAAGGTTAGAAGAGCTTGTAGTTGTAATTTTATTTATTTCAACTTGTAAATTTCAAATCAATTTGAATTTATGTGTATACTCATTCTATATACATAACAAATTTATGAATTTAATTTGATTATGTTAGGGGAAAACAAGGATGATTAGTCAATTAACCTTGATGAAATCAATCAAGAGTCAAAATTGATTCAAATGATGGCAAATCATTCCTTGATAACAAAGGCCTAGCTAGCTTGAATGAGGTATATAATAAGCATGAATACAAGTGTAGACCTTGGATCTTCAAAATTGTGATCTATAGGAACATGGTAGATCTTAGCAACCGGCCTCAAAGGATCCCTTCCTATTTTATTACTGTATACATTACCTTTTACTTTGTATTTGTAATTAAGACCTAGCTTTACACTTTAAACATAATAATAAAGAACGATTATGTAATAATATGTCATGCATTACAATCAACACCATCAAAATTGACAAATAATATCTATTTTATTTCTTATACTCTTATTTTATTTATTTTTCTCTCTATACAATTTACTTAACATGAACTAAAAAAATCTTATTTTTCCCTATTATTATTAAAAAAATATATTATTTTTTAAAAAATAACTCATCATCTTTTAGTTTATCAAGTCAATCCTAAGAAATATTTTACTATTATATTTTGCACACATTAAATAGCTTAAATAGATCTCATATCATATTCTTAAACATCCCCATCTATTTTCTCTGAGGACTATTATCGATATTATGGGCTTCTAGGAAGGGACTCTTCTCATAAAATATTTGAACTTTCCCCTTCCCACAAAGAACAAAATTGGGTTGGTAAATGTTACAACCAGAAAACTAAAGTGATGCTATCACACGGGTAAAAGACAACCATATTTTGCAGGAGGGATTCAACTTTGTCATGCCCTGCCACAAATACAAATTGCAGCATTCAAAATATGAGCCCGTAGGTGTTGATCACTAGACATACATTTTTGAGATTAATAAACAAACGATGGGTCCCTTGTTAAAGTATATTGATATCTAAAAGGTGGCACGGGTTAAAGGTTATTTTCTTACACATGTTTTAGATATCAATATACTTTAACAAGGGACCCACCATTTGTTTATTAATCTCAAAAATGTATGTCTAGTGATCAACACCTACGGGCTCATATTTTGAATGCTGCAATTTGTATCTATGATGAGGCATGACAATTTGCCTTTCAATGCTAGGATGTCGGTTTTAGTCTGTCATTGAATCAATGCCAGGATTCCAATTCAATTTTAGAGATTTGTAATCCCTAGATCCTCCTTGCGATGTAATTGGATTTACCCATGGTAAGTCTTATCCATAGATGTGTTTGAGATTCTTTTAGCCTTGAATTTGAGACTATTGTTGATTGTTATCACTAATGAGTTAATCAATCTTGATTAGAGAGCTTAGCTATCATTACTTAGTCGAAGTTTGGGGTGCCATTATCACACTTGTCTTGACATCACCTAAAATATATCATACACTAAAAAAATCTAAATCCATTTTTGTATCTTAGTTATGCCTAAGTTCCCATGACAGTTCTAGTGATGGCAATATATGGATTTCCATTAGATGTTATTTTTTGAGTTGTTAGTGATTATTGATTGTTTCTTTATTGGGAATCTTATGAGCTAATGACTTGTAACCGGAAGAACATGTAGGTTTCATAGCCTTGGTATGAAATTCCTAGGCATATGCTTATTTTTTTGATCCTCAAGTTGGGAGGGTCAAAGCTCTGATACCGATTGTAATGTGCCCTTTTGGGACATTCCTAAATTTACACCTACAAAATAATAAGAATTACTAAAAAAATGATATTAGTAATAACAAGTATCAACTTTATGGTTATATTCAAACCGATGCATAAAATAGTATAACATTGAGAACCATATACCATGGTTAAAACATCATAATAGTTAGATCTATAGTCCATATCATCATTAAAATTTGAATGCCAAATAACTTAACATCACTAATGATTAGCCCAAGGCATATTCCAATAACCAACCATATTAGGAATTCACTAGAAATATTTACAAACCACAATCTCAATGATGGTTGTCCTTGTATTGCAAGAGCATGGGTGGATCCTTGTCCATCCATCACGAGTTAGCATACTTGAGAAGACCCTCAAGCTTGGGAGCACTTATATGCCTCCTAGTCCCACGACGTACTTGAGAAGTCTCTCTCAAGCCTAGGAGCACTCATCTGCCTCTTAGTCCATGAGCATGACAAGATCTCAAGTCCACACCATCCCTTAGTCCACCTTGGAGGTGCTCCATCCTCCTTGATCAAGCCCAGGAGCACTCATTCACTTCCTAGCCCATGAGTGTTGCATCTTGGGGTGGTGTGCTTGACAAGATGTATTGAAAATAAGTAGCTTCAGTAAGATATATATAAGATAATTGAATCAATTAAAAAAAACTAAAAACTCACCGATTGGTTATATTGATAAAATCATATGAATAGAAGGGACACGTCCCATGAACGGACGTGTCTCCACTTTGTGGAGACATGTCCGCTCATGGGACATGTCTCCCTTTGACTTATTTAAACCTCATTCGATCTTCACTTGAGAATACAGAAATAGGAAAATGTTCACCTGTGAGGATCAACACTTAGAAGATTGAAAACCTGTTCATTACCACTTTAACATGGTATCAAAGCCAGGTTTAGATCTGATCAGGTTTAAGCAATTCTAGCAGACCTTGAGACGAATTTCTGCATATTGGTAACGTGAACATTAGATCAAAATGCAGTTGTTTGTCTATGTCATCGAGCGCATATTAAGAGCATGTAATTTAATATTATTGGGCCAGTTTGTCTACCGCCTTTGCCAAGATATATTGCGAGACTACAAAGGCTAATAATAAATCCACTGCAAAGAGTCGTGGAGACTGGAGGCTCACGAATTCAAGATGTTCATGTTGGGCGCGAGGAAGAACAGAGGAGCTGTTACTTATTCCTGTAGCTAATAAATTGCGACGGGATTATTTCTAATTTTTTTTTTAATTATCGGACTCTAGAAATAATCATCACTATTATATGGTTGCATTGAGTTAACGGGAGCAATGTGGTTATTATATAAAATATGTAAATTGGTGGAGGCCGATAATAGAAAAAATTGGTGAAGGCCGATGGAAATCGTGATCTAGTGGACTTTGCGGAGGCATTTGTTATTTGAATTAAAGTTTGAAGGCATCGATTGAAGGAGACGCATCATTCTCTATCTACCTTTTTTCAATTAAATGAATTAAATGAGAGCATCCAAAGACATTTGATATTTTAATTGGAAGACTTCTGATTTTTGGCATCAATTCATGTTAAAAAGACAAATTCAAATGGTATTTGGGCAGCTTATATTAAGCGATTCATATTGTATTAGAAACTGGAGTAATTGATGACTAAGCTGCTACCTTGGCTCCTACACAGCTTCCCACGACCACTTAAGGAAATCATAATTATTAATCTCACCGATAGAACCTTTGGTCTACAATTTAATTCAAGGCTGGCAAGTTTCTCTTTATCATACAATAATAAAGGTGTTTTCGTCTTTTCCTTCAGGAGCTGCATCATATCAATTAAAGGGGTCGTGCTAATTCTTGGGGTGTTCAGAATACCGTGAGCAATTAGTTTACAGTATCAGGGACTATTGATGATTCATCAGATAGTTTGATCCTTGTGGAGAACCGATATGCGCCATTGCCCATATTTCGACAGTTGCGGGCTCAATGTTGGAAGGATTTGAATATTAATTGGGCCTCTTGGTCTATATCTGGCATCGAATCTCTCCCTGCCAACTTTCTTTTATCGGGTTCTCTTTGTAGATGCGTTGAAGTGGTTAAATTTTATGAGAAAGTCAGTTTCAAACTTAGTAAATACAACTCTTTTGGATAAAACAGTTCGAGAGGAAATATCATGGTCTTTCTTGGATGGTATGAGGGGGCTGCATTGAATTCAATTATTGCAGCTAATCTTTGGCTGCCTTAATGTTCATTTCTGGACGAGTGTTTATTAAGGCAATGAATATACTAGAATATGAGCATCGACCAGAGCCTTGGCTCGACCTAATCATTATGTTAATCGCTCTCATTGATCTTCAAGCGTTGAAGGCATTGAAGTTAACTCGTTAATTTTCATGGCGAAATTGGAGTTGCCAGCATGATTCTGAAGCTACAGATCATTGCTATGAGAAATCAATTATGGGTGTGCAAATCAAGGATGGCAACACTAAAGGTGGCAAAGATGAGACACAACCACAGATCCGGCTCTATGGCGCACCTTCAGAATATTTAAAAAGGTAAGTATTCTTTGTTTAGATTGTAATTTACCATTTTGGGTTAAAATTCAGTTTGTTGAGTGGTGCAAATCTAACATTATTTACTTAGGATTATGTATGACCAGTAAATAGTGATCACTATGATAAGATTCTTTGGATTTATTCATTACAAGGTGTATCATGCTAATTTGTGCAGATTGTCTTTTGTGAAGATTGTCTTTTGAATTCTATGAGATAAGTATTGCATGGTTGAATAATACTCATGAATTGTTTTGTAGTTACTAATTCATGCTATAACATTGAGATGGCCAATCATGTATGCTCCTAGTTATGGTACGTCTATTTGAGATAGTTGAGTCCCATGATCTATTAGTAATCTCTTCTTAAATGCTTTCAGGATAAATCAAGAAGTGCAAGAGATTTATTTCAAGAAGAGCTTGATGCATCCTATAGGTTGAAGGATGGAGACTCTACTTGTAGCTATGAGACTAAGTGATTAGTTGGAGACATCCTTATTAGAAGAGGAAGAATTAACCTTAAGAGGGAGTTCTATGACTCACTGAGAATAAGTAAGGGTTGCAGTGTTGCAAGGCCGGATGCTAAATTGTTGAAGTACCTCTTCAACAGCTAGGTTCTAAAGTGTTGCAAGGCCGGATGCTAACTTGAGCTTTAAAGGGAGTCACATCATCACTTGTTGTAATGCATAATTCTTTGAGATGGAGAGATATGAGGTGAAAGCCCTTGATTCATCTCTGAAACTGAGATAAGTTGTCATGTTGAGAGACTCCATGACAGCATCACATTGAGAGACTTTGTGACAAATATGCAGACTGAAGAAAGCCCTCTATGGACTTAAACAGGATCTCAGGGTTTGGTATAAAAGAATTGACAACTACCTCTTGGGACTAGGATTCTCCAAGAATGATGCAAACCAAAATCTTTACTTTAATGTAATGAAATGTGAGATGTTAATAATTACTTTATATGTTGATGATATATTGATAACAGGAAAATATCATCCCATTGCTCAAGGAAAGAAGGATCTAACCTCAGAAGAGCCCCTAGCACCCGCAGTGTGGCTTAAAGGGGGGTGTTGGAAATAAGCCACACCCGGACTGACAATGGGTTGGCCACAAAGGGCCAATAGCTCAGTTGATAGAGCACTCCTACTGCAAATGGAAGGTCCTAGTGAATGCTTTAAGCTAGTTCATGTGTGAGCCAAAGGAATTTCACCTTATGGTGGTAAAACATATATTGTATTGAGATATCTTCAAAGCACTATTGGATATGATTGGGTTGGGAATGTAACCAATCGGAAAAGCACATCAAGATGTTGCTTCAGTTTAGGATTGGCTATGTAGAAAATAGTCTTAAGTGGCACAAGCTCAATAGAAGTTGAGTTCATTGCAGCCTCTATAGAGGCAAGAGAAGCAGATTGGCTCTGGAAAATTGCTTGTGGGACTCTTTGGTGAATCCTTGAAACCTACGATCATTCATTGTGATAATCAGAGTTGCATTAAGCTCTCTATAAATCCAGCATTCTATGATAGATCTAAGCATATTGAGATCCCCTACCATTATGCAAGTGACATGGTAGAAAGGAATGTAATCCAGTTGGAGTATATTAGTTCAAATGATCAAAAAAAAGACATACTCACCAAACCTCTCTCCAGAGTTAAGGTTGAACTCTTCAGGAAGAACATTGGTATGTAATTTGATATTATGTTTGAAATTCAAATTGTTTATATGTTGTACTAATATATAAAGATGTTTAATGTGTATACTCTTTTGTCATTTGTGTGACTCCATGACCTTATGGGCCTACTCCCCTGTGTACTTTATTGAAAGGTGACGATATTTCTAATAATGAACACTTGTATGTGACATTGTAAAGTGACGACTCTACAATGTTGAGTTGAACTATCATGATAGATATCATGTGATTTATGGACATGTCATGATAGTATCTCTTGGACACCTTGATGGACATCATGGGACTTGATGTCATTTGAAGATCATTGTGATCCTCAAGAGATAAATCATGGTGGATAATTATATATCCATGGATATGCCATGAATTATTATGGTAGACATCATGTGACTTGATGTCAGTGCACATACCATAATGAAGATGTGTTATGAAGAATGTCATGTGACTTGACACTTTCAGAAGCATACCATATCTTCTGATATCACGAGTTAGGTGACATCACTTTTACTTGATAGAAGTTATCCTCCCTAGTTAAAGAAGGGAGTGTTGAATAATGAAGATGTGTTATGAAGAATGTCATGTGACTTGACACTTTCGAAAGCATACCATATCTTCCGATATCACGAGTTAGGTGATATCACTTTTACTTAATGGAAGTTATCCTCCCTAGTTAAAGAGGGAGTGTTGAATAATGAAGATGTGTTATGAAGAATGTCATGTGACTTGACACTTTCATAAGCATACCATATCTTCTGATATCACGAGTTAGGTGATATCACTTTTACTTGATAGAAATTATCCTCCCTAGTTAAAGAGGGAGTGTTGAATAATGAAGATGTGTTATGAAGAATGTCATGTGACTTGACACTTTCAGAAGCATACCATATCTTTTGATATCACGAGTTAGGTGATATCACTTTTACTTGATGGAAGTTATCCTCCCTAGTTAAAGAGGGAGTGTTGAATAATGAAGATGTGTTATGAAGAATGTCATGTGACTTGACACTTTCAGAAGCATACCATATCTTCTGATATCACGAGTTAGGTGATATCATTTTTTACTTGATAAAAGTCATCCTCCCTAGTTAAGGAGGGAGTGTTGAATAGTGAAGATGTGTTATGAAGAATGACATAAGCATTTCATATCTTATGATATCACGAGTTAGGTGATATCAATATGTGCTTGATTGGAGTTCTCTTCCCTAGCTAAGAGGGAGTGTTGAAAATAAGTAGCTTCAGTCAGATATATATATAAGATAATTGAATCAATTAAAAAAAACTAAAAACTCACCGATTGGTTATATTGATAAAAACATATGAATATAAGGGACATGTCCCATGAACAGACATGTCTCCACTTTGTGGAGACATGTCCGCTCATGGGACATGTCTCCCTTTGACTTATTTAAACCTCATTCAATCTTCACTTGAGAATACAGAAATAGGAAAATGTTCACCTATGAGGATCAACACTTAGAAGATTGCAAACTTGTTCATTACCACTTTAACATTTTTTCTCTGCATACATGACACAATCCAACATACACGCACGTATTCTTTACTTTTGATCTCTTGATATTTTGCTTCTGATATAAAATCTCTTATTATTGTTATTATTAATTCTTTAAAATGCAGATTGGATTGAGAAGTAAATGAATTAATTATCTGGGAGAGTCTGATGAGATAAGTATTTCATGTTCATGAATTTCTTATATAGTTATTAATTCATGCTATAACCTTGAGATAGTAAATCATGTATGCTTCCAACATTGGTACTTCTCTTTGAAATAGTTGAGTTATATGAACTATTAAGTAATCTCTTCTTAAATGTGCATTAGGATGGACCTAGAGATTGCTTTCAAAAGAAGAAGAGAATGGAGTCACAACTTATAGCCATGGGACTGAGTTGGTGGTTGAAGACATATCTTGAAGAACCTATTAAGGTAGTTCTTGTGATTAGTTTCTTCAAAGAGGAGAATTTGACCTTCAGAGGGAGTCCTTTGATTCAGTAAAGGGTTGCAGTGTTGATGCTAAATCCTTGAAGTACCTTCAATAGTTGAAATGAGAATTGCTCTAATCAATCAACCTGGATCTAACATTGGTAGCTCCGCAAACCTATTCATAATAGATTGATCTGGGATGAGGTTGAAAAGGACAGCCTTGAATCTCTACAAAGGTGTGAGTTGGAAACCATTTCTCTAAAAACAAGTATTGAAAATGATTTTTGACGAGGAGGTCAGGAGGCTGATGCAAGTACTTAGAGCTTCAGAGGGAGTCTCATCATCACTTGTTGTAATGCATAATTCTCTGAGATAGAGAGATATGAGGTGAAAGCCCTTGTTCATCTCTGAGATTGAGATGAGGCGTCATGTTGAGAGACTCCATGACGACAGGTCCCTAGATGTAACTTCAGAAGAGCCCCAAGCACCCGCAGTGTGGCTTAAGGGGGAGGGGAGGAGGGTGTTGGTTATAAGCCACACACCCTGTACTAACAATGGGCTGGCCACAAAGGACCAATAGCTCAGTTGATAGAGCGCTCCTGCTGCAAATGGAAGGTCCTAGTGAATGCTCTAAGCCAGTTCAGGTGTGAGCCAAAGGAAATTCACCTTATGGTTGTAAAACATATATTGAGATATCTTCAAAGGCACTATTGGATACGGTCTTCTTTGCAAAAATGACCAACTAGATCAACCTGGATACTTTGACTCAGATTGGGCTGGGAATGTAACCAATTGGAAAAGAACATCAGGATGTTGCTTCAGTTTAGGATCAGCTATGATCTCTTGGATCTACAGAAAACAATTTTTTGTAGCACAAAGCTCGACAAAAACTGAATACCTTGCAACCTCTATGGGGGCAAGAGAAGCAGTTTGGCTTCATAAATTGCTTGTGGGACTCCTTGATCTAAGCACATTGAGATTCCCTACCATTATAAGACATGGTAGAAAGGATTGTGATCTAGTTGGAGTATGTTAGTACAAATGATCAAACAACAGACATTATCACCACACCTCTCTCCTGAATCAAGGTAGAACACTTCAGGAAGAAACGTGGTATGGTTGAAATGTAATTTGATATTATGTTTAAAATTCAAATTGTTCATGTTGTACTAATATATAAAGATGTTTAATGTGTAAAATATTTTGTCATGTGTGTGACTCCATGACCTTATGGGCCTACTCCCCCTGTGTACATTATTGAAAGGTGACGATCTTTCTAATAATGAACACTTATATGTAATATTGTAAAGTGACGACTCTACAATGATGAGTTGAACTATCATGATAGATATCATGTGACTTGATATCTATGGACATGTCATGATAGTATCTCTTGGACACTGATGAATATCATGGGACTTGATGTCATTTGAAGATCATTGTGATCCTTAAGAGATAATCATGGTGGATAATTTTATATCAATGGATATGCCATGAATTATTATGGTAGACATCATGTGACTTGATGTCAGTGCACATACCATAATGAAGATGTGTTATGAAGAATGTCATGTGACTTGACACTTTTAGAAGCATACCATATCTTCTGATATCACGAGTTAGGTGATATCATTTTTACTTGATAAAAGTTATCCTCCTCGCTAAGAGGGAGTGTTGATCATAAGTAGCATCAGTTTGATAAAAGACTTTGATCTATGTTTAAAACAAGTATTAAATTAAATGGAGAGACACACCCCTTGAGCCGACATGTCTCCACCTCATGGGACATGTCTCCCACATTTGATATTTATACTAACTCCTTCTTCACTTAAACGACATGGAAATCTACTGATGTTGTTTACATGTGAGGATCAACCTTAATTAATCTGGAATCTGATCGTTGCATTAACATGATTGGTGTGCTTGACAAGATATATATAAAAGGACAAATGTCCTTGAAATTCTGATTTGTACATATTTCTAGTGAATTCCTAATATGATTGGTTATTGGAATATGCCTTGGGCTAATCATTAGTGATGGTAAGTTATTTGGCATTCAAATGTTAATGACGATATGAACTATAGATCTAACTATTATGATGTTTTAGCTATGATTTATGGTTCTCAATGTTATACGATTTTATGTATTTGTTGATGAATGGTAGCTTAGGTCAGATATAAATGATGATTGCTGAAAGCAACATCATTTATATGTGATCAAGGCTATTCTTCAAAATAAATATTTCCGAAAAATAAGTGAAATCGAATTTATAAGCATGCATAAATTCGATAAAATAAATGATGTTAAAATTATGTATTTAAATAAATCAGAACTCATATACCCGCCACATATAAGGTTATGTGTGTGTGTTAAGGCACTAACCAAATGTTAGTCAGTCATGTGTGGAACCCGTGCGCTCAAAGGGACACATCTCATGACCAGTCGTGTCTCTACGAATGTTAGTCGGTCATGTGTGGAACCCGCGTGCTCAAAGGGACACGTCCCATGAGCGGACGTGTCTCCACTTGTGGAGACATGTCCTCTCATGAGACTCGTCTCTTAGAGGCAGGTCTCCAAACGTACTTATGGTGGTTCCTCATTGATATGCAAAACATCGAAATTTATTAATGTTCTGCAATCAACACATTCAACATAAAGAGAAGAAATCTGGAAATTAGTATTTGACTTAGAATTCTCACACAAAATTTCAGACCTTAGAGTTTCCTATTTGACAAAGATTTGATTACATTTACATGGTATCAAAGCCAAGTTGTGTGAATCCAAATCAAATCTAGATATCAAATTACTCTAGAAAATTCGTATTTTCTAAAATTGAATTCACATCACATTCTTCATAATGTCAAGTCTGATCAGATTTGAAGATCGTCTTGCAGGAGCAGACGACTTCACATCATGGAAATTTAGAATCATGATGATCCTTAAAGAGAATAAATTAGACTCACTTGTGAGAGAAAATAAAAAGGAACCAGAGGCTGACCCTGAGAAAACTCAATGGATTGAAAACAATGAAAAAGCTATGAAAATCTTAGTAGATGCAGTTAGGGATCATATAGTGCCCATCCTAGCAAAACATGAAATTGCATATCATATGTTCAAATCTCTTGAGAGTACCTATGAGATCAACAACACCAGTAGGACTCTTGCATTAAAGAGGCAAATCAACAATGCTCAAATAAACAAAGGAGAGTCCATTAATGCATACTTCATGAGGATCATTGAACTAAGGGATCAATTATCCACAATTGGATATCAGATTGATAGCAAAGAGTTAACTCTAATTGCACTAGGAGGCCTACCAAACTCATGGGAGTCATTTGTTCAAGGAATAAGTGCGAGATCTAATCTCCCTAAGTTTGATAGGCTAAGAATTGACTACCTTCAAGAAGAAACAAGACTCTCCACAAAAGAAAATAAACAGAAGAACGTAGATGAAGACATTCATGTACTCAACACATCTAATAAAAGGAATAAGATAAACTCCTACAAGAGAGGATCTTTTAAAAGAAAGAGAAATTCCAATGGAAAGGGATCTTCTAAAAAGAAAGACATCTCTCAAGTGCAATGCTTTAGATGTGATCAATATGGCCACTATGCAATGAAGTGCCCTGACAGATCAAAGCAACAAGCATCTTTTGCCAAAGTAGGAAAGACAAATTCAGATCATGAATCTGAGAACTTTGTGTTTTATACAGCCTTATCTAGTCAAGTATCTAAGAACACCCACAACTGGGTAATTGATAGTGGTTCCTCTAGACATATCACAAGATTCAGAGAAGACCTAGACACTATGATTGAAAAGACTGATGAAGAAGTAACCATTGGGGATGATTCTGCACACCCTATAAAAGGGGTTGGAACTTGCTCCATCAAACTGAAATCTGGGCTTTCTCTTCAACTCACTGGAGTCTTATTTGTACTTGGAACTTGGAATAAAGAGGAATCTAATATCCATCTCTACCCTTGAAGACAATGGATATAGAGTTACCTTTACGGATGGGAAAGTTTTAGCATGGCCTAAGAACTCAACTATCAAGAAAGCCCAAACCATAGGTGTAAGACAAGGGTACCTTTACAAACTATGCACTGAAGTTAAGCAAGCCCTTACCCTTGACACCTTTGATTCAAATGAGATTTGGCATAGAAGATTAGGACACCTTCATTTTCGTGCCCTACCTTCTGTGGGAAAACTTGTAACAGGCTTACCTAAGTTAAAACCATCTCATGAAGGAACTTGTAAAGGTTGTGTCTTAGGAAAGAATACAAAGGGATCATTTCCCAATAGTTTGAGCAAAACCCTAAATGTGTTAGGACTGGTTCACTCAGAATTATGTGGACCCATGTCTATACCCTCTAAAGAAGGATTTCTATACTATGTCATATTTATAGATGACTTCTCTAGGAAAACCTAGATCTATTTCCTTAAGTGTAAAGAGTCGATAGAAATCCTCAAAAAGCTCAAAGAGTTCAAAGCCCTTACTGAAAACTTCTCCGGAAAGAAAATAAAAACCTTAAGGACAGACAATGGGAAAGAATACACCTCTAAAAATTTTAAGGAATTCTGCATGAGTGCTGGAATTAAGAGGGAGTTCACAGTTGCCTACAACCCTCAACAAAATGGGGTTGCTGAAATAAAAAATATAACCATTGTAGAAGCTGCTAAGGCAATGTTGCTTGACCAAAACATTGAAACTTCTTTCTGGGCAGAAGCCTCTAGGACTACTGTCTATATCCAAAATAGATGTCCTCATTCTCATCTTGATAACAAAACTCCTGAAGAAGCCTTTACTAGCATAAAACCTGACATTAGTCATTTTAGGATTTTTGGTTGTCCTATCTATATTCATGTGCCCAAAGAGAAGAGATTCAAACTAGAACCTTCCGGAAAGAAGGGGGTATTTGTGGGTTATAGTGAAACCTCCAAAGCCTACATGATATTCATACCCGGGCATAAACAAATTGAATTGAGTAGAGATGTCATCTTTGAAGAAGACATTGCATTCAAGAGCGCAAGAAGTTCTAGTGAGATAGAAACTTATTCCCCTAGAGTACCTAAAATGGAACCTGCTCTTGAGATTCAGAGGGAGCATCCTGAGGAAATGCCACATGAATTTCCTTCTACTTCATATGAGAATACAAATGACAACGGCGGAAAGAGACCACTTTGGGCTAGAAAGATGATCAAAGAAGCCGAGGATCATGCAACACCCAAAGGAACGTTCAGGGAAAGTAAAAGACCCAAACGGTTCTCTAGCTATGTTGCTCTATTGAACAACATCATAAACTCAGAACCTATCAGTGTTACAGAAGCTTTCAGACATCAAGCATGGAAGGATGCAATGATGGAGGAATATCAGTCCATTCTAAAGAATGATGTATGGGATATAGTGCCTAGACAGAAAGAGAAATCTGTTATCTCTTCCAAACGGCTCTTCAAAATCAAGCATGTTGCTGATGGCAGTATAGAAAAACATAAAACATGTTTTGTGGTAAAAGGTTTTTCTCAAAAGGAAGGCATTGATTATGAAAAAACATTTGCACCTGTTGCCCGCTACACATCGGTGAGAGTAGTATTAGCCATTATTGCAGCTAAAGGTTGGAAGATCTATCAAATGGATGTAAAAATTGCCTTCCTAAATGGAACCATTGAAGGGGAAGTCTATCTGGAATAGCCTAAAGGTTTTGTGATACATAAACCTGACTCACATGTGTGCAGACTGAAGAAAGCCCTCTATGGACTTAAACAGGCTCCCAGGGTCTGGTATGAAAGAATTGACAGCTATCTCTTGGGACTAGGATTTTCCAAGAATGATGTTGACTCCAATCTCTACTTCAAGGTAATCAAAGGTGATATGCTAATAATTATTTTATATGTTGATGACCTATTGATAACAGGAGAAGATCACCTCATTGCTCAAGGAAAGCAAGATCTAATTTTTGAATTTGACATGAAAGACTTGGGCATTCTACACTACTTCCTAGGTTTGGAAGTATGGCAGAAATCAAAGGGCATTATACTAAACCAAGGGAAGTATACTATTGATATTCTGAAGAGATTTGGAATGTTGGATTGTAGACCGATGTCTACACCTATGGAAACCAACCTTCACAAACTGAAAGAAGTAGCAACAAAATCCAAGTGTGCAGATCCAACCCTTTATAGACAGATGATTGGATCCTTAATGTATTTGGTTAACACTAGACCTGATATTTGCTATGCAGTGAATGTTCTCAACCAGTTCATGTGTAAGCCAAAGGAAATTCACCTATTGACTGTGAAACATATTTTGAGATATCTTCAAGGCATTATTGAATATGGTCTTCTTTACAAGAAAGACCAACTAGATCTACGTAGGTACTCTGATTCAGATTGGGCTGGAAGTGTAACCGATCGGAAAAGCACATCAGGATGTTGCTTTAGTTTAGGATCGGCTATGATTTCCTGGATTTGCAGAAAACAATCTTCAGTTGCACAGAGCTCAACAAAAATTAAATACATTACAACCTCTATGGGAGCAAGAGAAGCAATTTGGCTTCATAAATTGCTTGTGGGACTCTTTGGTGAGCCCTTCAATCCTACAATTATTCATTGTGATAATCCAAGTTGCATCAAACTCTTTGTAAATCCTGTCTTCCATGATAGATCTAAGCACATTGAGATCCCCTATCATTATGTAAGAGATATGGTGGAAAGGAAAGTGATCCACTTGGAGTATGTTAGTACAAATGATCAAACTGCAGACATTCTCACCAAGCCTCTCTCCCGAATCAAGGTAAAGCACTTCAAGAAGAAACTTGGTATGGTTGAAATGTAATTTGATATTTATGTCTGAAATTCAAATTGTTTATAAATTGTACTAATATATAAAGATGTTTAATGTGTAAACTCTTTTGTCATGTCTGTGACTCCATGACCTTATGGGCCTACTCCCCCTGTGTACATTATTGAAAGGTGACGATCTTTCTTATAATGAACACTTGTATTTGACATTGTAAAGTGACGACTCTATAATGATGAGTTAAACTATCATGATAGATATCATGTGACTTGTTATCTGTGGACATGTCATGATAGTATCTCTTGGACACCTTGATGGATATCATGGGACTTGATGTCATCTGAAGATCATTGTGATCCTTAAGAAATAAATCATGGTGGATAATTATATCCGTGGATATGCCATGAATTATGGTAGACATCATGTGACTTGATGTCAGTGCACATACCATAATGAAGATGTGTTATGAAGAATGTCACGTGACTTGACAATATTGAGAAAACATACCATGTCTTCGATATCACGTGTGAAGGTGATATCTCCACCTATTTTGATTTGAAATATCTTCCCTAGCTAAGAGGGAGTGTTGATGAATGGTAGCTTCGGTCAGATATAAATGATGATTGCTGAAAGCAACATCATCATTTATATGTGATCAAGGCTATTCTTCAAAATAAATATTTCTGGAAAATAAGTGAAATCGAATCTATAAGCATGCATAAATTCGATAAAATAAATGATGTTAAAATTCTGTATTTAAATAAATCAGACCTCATATACCCGCCACATATAAGGTTATGTGTGTGTGTTAAGGCACTAACCAAATGTTAGTCGGTCATGTGTGGCACCCCACTGCTCAAAGGGACACGTCCCATGAGCAGACGTGTCTCTTAGAGGTGGGTCTCCGAACGTACTTATGGTGGTTCCTCATTGATAAGCAAAACATTGAAATTTATTAATGTTTTGCAATCAGCACATTCAACATAAAGAGAAGAAATCTGGAAATTAGTATTTGACTTAGAATTCTCACACAGAATTTCAGACCTTAGTGTTTCCTTAGATTTCTTAAGATCCTATTTGATAAAGATTTGATTACATTTACAGTATTAGTTTGAATGTAACCATAAAGTGGATACTTGCTATTACTAATATTAATTGTTAGTGATTCTTATTGTTTTGTAGGCCTAAATTAAAAAATATTTCAGAAGGGGACATTACAAACTTCCAGAATTAATCCTTCAATCTAAAAGAGTAATTATCTTATTGAAACTAAAGGCAAAACTCTACGCATACTAGAATATGTTCAAACCACATATAATTCTCACATTTTATTGTTTCAAATTTGTGTCCTTCGTAGTTGAAACTATAATTCCATTCAACTTAACAGATATAAACTCCAAAAAGTACTTCCTATACACTAAAGTGGGTTCACCTTGTTCCTAGGGTGAAGCCGTATGTAAATGTCATTCTAAACATTTATTGTTAGAATAAAATCCAACCCTTCCTATGGTGTTTTTGACTATTGATCATTTTCTGCACTCATTTATACAAGATGAATCCGGATGACTTACATCACTTATCAAAGTTGACGGTTGTTTAGTTTGCTGCCTGGCATAGAAGAATATGGCCCACAAATCATACCTTAAAATCAGAGAATTGCTATAGGAAGGGGAATAGTACCCGAGGAAATCAGCTTATCTTTGACGTATCATTTTGACTTGCACTTTATTATGATGCGTGCCGCATCTAGAAGACATCCCACTATGATTTTAGTGCTAAATCGACAAAGAAAATAAATTTCGAGAATACAATATACTACCAAAATAATCCACCCAGACTCTCTAGAAGTGCACCAGAATAACTGTTTTCAATAAGATGATATCAACAAGGCCTTATTCTCCATCTTTACTGATCTTGTGACGTAATGAGAGCCTACTCTCCATCATTATTGCTATTTTTGTGAGCACTTGATAACAATTAAAAAGGCAATGTGCCCTGCACACATAAATGTTAACGTAGGAATGGAAACAATATATAACCACCTACAACTCTCTTTGGAATTAAATGAAATTACAATAGATATGGCTAGAATTGCTGTCTTTAAAAAATTAGAATAATTATGCATGCAACAGTTAGATGCGTGAAATATCACGACCAAACACAAACGTTGTAGCCCAGTTGACTGCTACATAGAATCTATTCCTCCAGCTTACTGTACGTGTCAAGTAAGCCGATCTCCATACTAGCCAGCTCACAAAACCTGCCATTGACAAACCTTTTGCCTCCTGAACATAAAAAGAACTATTAAGAATTATTCATATCTATACGAATTTTGAAAGTTTAAATGGATCGGAAATGTGGAAATGAAAGCTTGTTCACCTTGCTTTGTCGAAGGTCAACTAATGCCTTATAGTGTCCGACCGTTGCCATGCTTCCCATGTGATGGTATATAAATGGTTCTCCCAAAGGTATGTCTTTTGAAGCCCCTGCATGTCCGCCGCCTTCTTTCGCAATTCGATCCAAATGACCTGCTAAATATTTGCCTTGCCTCTCTGCAACCTATTGTCCCAAACAAAAGTGCAGATTAGAAATGAACATATTCACTTTAGGAATATATCCTGGTTTAGCTAAACTTGTAACCTCTGTAGATTCCCAACTGCAAGCAAACATTTGTAAACAAATCTGTCACGAGAAGCCCATTAAAGTCATGGATGAACTATGCATAAAGACTAGCATACATTTCAAAAAGTGTGTGAAAGAGAGATTTTATTCTAAGCAGGTGAGGGTTAAGGCTAACGGGCTAATATTAGGACACTGGAAATCTTGTCTATGGAGAGATTCTAGAGTAGAAGGAATGCATTGTTTGCAAGAGACGAGGAGAGCCAAGTGACCCTGTCCGGGATTACACCTAGTTATAAGAGTAATCACCCCGTTCTATACCTAATCATTTTAGGCCTGTGATCAGTTAGAAAAGCTTATTAAGGGAACCATAGTCAGAGAGAGAAAGCAAGCTTCAACCCAAAGATGAAAACCTGGATTTGTACGGGAACCACAGTGAACTTGATATGGAGTCAATGAAATATACTTTCTCAATTTTTTTTTAATTTTTAAACCAAACATTTACAATGTAACCAAGCACCCGTTACAGTTAGCATAACCCAAAACGTGCATGAAAGAACTCTAACCAAGAATGCGCCCTAAAACCACTTAAAGAGGAGGGGCGGGCATATGGTCAGAGGATCCCTAGGATCTACTGAATCAAGATTACAAGATTATAATGAAAGAGAGAGATTAAACTCAACACCAAGAATGTGCAGTCAAGATCCTTTGACAGCTGAGGTGCTAACATATGGTGGAGTACTAATGCTGAAATTGAAATGAACAAAGGCGGATAACCAGCCGTAAGGAACTTTCCACGCTACCACCAAACAGTGGGGGGAAAAGATTACAATTTTAATACTTCTTCTGCTACGGCAGGCATCCATTCAAGAGTGGGAATTCTCCACTTTACAGTGGGTAAGATGAGAGATACAAGTTTATTCTCCACACTGGCGGTAAACCATCCAGGGGTACTAATGTTAGCTTAGAAATTACAAGTAAATGCAGCAATAACATATGGTTGGATTAGTACTACTAATTCACAACCTTACAATCCAATAATCTGCAATTTACGAGTATTACAATGATAGAAAAAGCCACAATGTCAAGAATGATTATCTCAATCTAGAAAGCTCATAAAAATTGAAAAGGAAGTTAAAATCTGATCTCTTTGAAGTCTCATAATTAAAATCAGCAAACTGAAACTGTAAATCAGCAACCTGTGAATCAATGAAATGCTTATATCTTAATCAATTTACCTCCGAATTGCATGAAACCAAGTGCAATGAACCTTTTGGAGGATAGGTGCCCATGCCATGATGAAAAAACAGCTCCAAAAACCTAGCTTTTATTTATTGGCACAATTCCCAATGCAAACAAGAAGGTACGACCCTAGCAAAGGCGATTTTGCTAGTAAAAAAATACACTTTGAAATTAAATCTGGAATTTGCTAAGAAGGGTCGCCATGACCTTAGCAATGATATTATTGAATACCCATAACGAGGAATAAATGATACAAGAAGCTGTTAACAAATTCGACTTTCAGTTGTGTAAATATCAGCAACTTGAAATCTGGAAAACACACCACAATTCTCCAATTTGAAGCTCAATATGTACTTCTAAATGAAGCACACTCTCAATCCATCATCTAGGGAACCATAGTTTCAGGTCCGAAGAGTGGAATAGAATTTGCTAAGCTTTCCTTGAACCGGATTCTGGATTTCAAACCAGCAACATAACTTTGTTTTTCAAAACATAACATAATCAGCCCTCTACAATGCAACAATATATAAGTTTCAATGGCAAATGAAACACTTCGAATTCCAAGAAGTTGAATCACTTCAACTTTCCAAGGGATGCCCTTCAACCATTCACTTTATTGTGAAATAATAAAACATTATTTCCCTTCCCTTTAGGCGTCCATTTCTATTTGCAACAATAAAGCATTTTAATAAATCATTAAATGCTCAACATGACCCCTTATTGTCCTCTCTTTAAAACAACATGAAGTTATCACTGCTAGGCATGGGGTACAACTTAAAAACATGAAATTAACTATGTATAACACTTAGTCCAAGGAGATAACCAAAACCAATGCCAATACTGAAACTGAAGGATTACCACAAATAGCATGATGACCTGAGCTGAACTGCAAATGATGATACTGTCAAAATTAGACTTACTAAAAATAGCCACTGCCAAAAATAGTAAATTCACTTCAACTCAACAGAAAGCCAAACTGATCGGCCACACTGAACTGCAAAAGATTGAGTTGCTGCTAGAGTGATACTACTATAGATATACTTACCAAAAATAGCATATTGCTATAAATAGTAAGTTTGCCAAAACCACATTTGTATGCCAATTGAGCAGTAACATGACTTACTATAAATAGTAAGTGTTCCCATTCTTCTTAGCCTACAAGTTTCTGGAAATAGGCTAAATCCAATTGTAGAGCGTAGGGCTAAATCGGGGACATTACAGCCCACCCTTCCCAAAATTGCTTGTCTTCAAGCAATGTCACCACACTCCAAAAAACTATTTGATCCATACTATGTCAAGTAGGATCCCGGGGTCCCAAATCCATCTCTAAGAGGACCCACCTTGCTGATGCTGCATCACTCTGATCACACAAGAATAACCAACACTCCAAATTTGCACTAACCCTCCTTGTAACCCCAAAAGAGTTACCATATCTGAGACCCAAATTGATAGACCTGGAAGAACTGATGTAAAAAAGAACTTGCAGCATCTCATGTTCAACAAACTCTGAGGAGTTAATATCATCAATGCCAATGACTATCAACATTTTGGACATAAGGAAAAATGATCTAAGTATCTCAACAATATTCTTATCAACGAAACTCCTCAAAGCATCAAACAAATTAACAACTCCTTCAAGGCTTCTTGCAAAGAAGAAAACAACTATTTGCAAAAGCTCAACAATCTCATCCTCAGAACTCCTCAAGGATGAACAATGCCTCCTCCGAATAATTTTGATATATCCAAGAAGGCTTCTGAAAACTTTCACCAATCTCCCTACAAGAGTCTCAAAAAGTCGAACCAAATCAAGCATTGGTTTGTTGTCCCAAGCATATGTACAAGTAAATGTACCACAATAGTCACTGAGATGAACCTCAACACTTTCTAGATGCAGGTTCGAATCACTTCAAATCTTCATTTCTCCCACTTGAGACCAAAAATCATGGCTAACAAAAGATTGGAAAGTCTGAAAATGAATGCACCAGCTACTGAACAAGACTGAAATGGTCAACTTGAGATCTGATTTAAGGAAAATCAGCATCCAAGGAGATAAACAACTGCTGCAAAACTGAAAATCAGCATCCAAAATATTACATTTGCACATATCCACAGCTGAAAACATCATTTCTGAAGATTTCATCACAGAAAAGAACCGATCATTGCTCAAAATCTCTCTCCAATCCATTTGTTGATGAACAAATGGATCCATCAAGTGGTTGGTAAAGAAGGGAGCATCACCATTAATTCTGAAATTTTGATCCTTATCCCTCCAAGGAACCTTCCTACCATAACCCAAAAGATTTTTCATTCCACATCGAGGGTGCCAAACAAAGATACTTGACCAAGAATGATCCACCACACCCCTGAAGAAATTCACAAAACATTCCTGAGTGTCAATCAACTCCAAATGCACACTCAGAAAATTATTGACTTCTTTCTAAGTGAACCATTGAAGTTTATCCAAGAAAACTCAAAAACAAGGGAGCTTGAAACAAACATTGTCTTCAAATCCATCTCCCAAGACAGGTTAGTGTGAGCATTACTCAATCAAAAGAATAAGTTGTCGGGCATGTAAACAACATGTTTTATCAAAACATGTTTTGACAACACCTTGGTGTCAAAAATGGGGAAGTCGTCATGAATCAACACTCCCCATATGGAGATTGAATTCTCTAAACCTCTTATGCATTCACTTACAAGCAAGCTTGGAGGATTATCAATCACAGAGTAGAACTCGTCCTCACATTCTCTGAGATGTTTGAAATTAGTTGGCTGGTCTCCAACCTCCATTACACCCAACTGAGCATTCTCTATCATGCACTTTGTTGATTCAAGCTCAAGGGTAGGCTTATCAACCTTTCTTTCACTTCTTTGGAAAACACCAATAATCTTCTTTGTGAATTCATAGGCGTAATCCCGATCTCTAATCCAGCATAGATACTCTGATTTCATAACCACTAAGGAGTCTTTAATAAATTGCAGATTAAAGAGAGTGACTCTATCCCAAACTCCTTCTTGTCTCTTTTCAATCGAACTATATGAGCGGTCAAATCTGAATAAGGCATGCACCTCATCCTCAATGGAAAACATGAATTGACCTTTCCACTCACCAAAGTGCAAGGATGGTGAATTGCTGATCAGCTGTATTTCAAAATCAGAACTTTGTTTCTTGTCTTTGCTACCTCCATAGCTGCTCCAAGATTCTTGTCTTTCACCACCCACTAACTGAAAATGCTCAAGGTCATGAAGAGAATCAAATCCTACCAATTCTTCGGGCCTTTGTTTATAATCAGCTTCATGATGTGGTAAATCTGATTTGAATTTGATAACCTCTTTAAAAACTTCATCATCAAGGACCCTGTGGTCTTCAAACTCCATTTCCCCTTCACTGTCTCCTTGATTATATACTGAAAAAGCCCCCAACTTGATCAATGAGTCATTATTGATTACAATCCTAAAAGTTTTAGCAGCA
The DNA here is from genome assembly GCA_007115665.2 of Sequoiadendron giganteum. NCBI lineage: Eukaryota > Viridiplantae > Streptophyta > Pinopsida > Cupressales > Cupressaceae > Sequoiadendron > Sequoiadendron giganteum. The sequence goes on along the minus strand of CM021104.1, from coordinate 459,594,378 downwards.
ACAAATTCTTCCTTAGTGGCTGCAACCATCTTACAGGATTCATTACGGGGCTTACCCATGCAAGCTTCTTTGTCAAAGACATTTTCTCCTCCAAGGGCCATATCAAAGCTTGCAGTGAAATCAAAATTTTGTTCTTTATTGGGATCAAAGGGAAATTTATCCCATACAAATTCATTAACAAAATTAGGTGCCTTCACACTCGGATCCCAAATGCCGAAAGGCTGATTATTTTTATCAAAAGGAAACTGCCCTTCGAACTTCACTTGAAATGGTGACTCTATGAATGAGACACCTCCCAACTCAACAAAGCTGAAATCTTCACGAGAATCTTTCTTCAAGATCTTAGTTTGATGACCAAACTCAAAACCACATGAATATTCATTATTATAACAAAGTAAGGAATCATCACTATTAGCTAGTTTGAAAATTATATCCTCCTTACCTTCAATAAGAACTTCATGTGAAAGTATAATATTGATCTCTTCATTTGTAGTCACATACATACCAAGGAGGTCTCCTTGATTCCTTGACATAAACTCTTCATGGGAAATCAAAACTATTGTTGCATCTTTGCATTCATCCTCAACTTGTGTGGATAGCTACATATCAATAGGTACTTCTTGGGATACAACCTTAGAATCATTGAGAAACAATATTTTATTTCCATCTTCTACATTAATAACTTCCTTTTTTTTCTGCTTTGTCTTCTTCAAGTGTGGCTGCAATTTTCTCTCACACTGAATGAATAAATCTCTGATCAACATACCAACAGTAAAGAAATTTTTTCCTTCTTGTTCATGAATGTTTAGCAGAAAGGATAGGATGTTTTTAGGAATGTCATCCAACTCATTGATAATTAAGATCAAAATGTTTTTCACTGCTGCAACTACATCCTCCTCTTGTTCACTCCAAGTTGAAATGAAGAGGTAATAAATCAAATAATATATTTGATCTTGCATACCCAAATCTATCAACAACACACTTATTTTGAATTCCGAAAAGATCTTCAGTATAGCAACTCTTCTGGAGTACTGATTGCTATCAGTTTCATCAAGATCTTGAAAACTTTCCAGGAACATATGAAGAACTCTCTTCATAATTTTATCATCATAGGGCACCAAAGGTGCCAAAATTCTCATCACTTCACCAAGGCATGAAGTAACCAGCAAATTTACTTCTTCATCAGGATGCCTCAGCCAATGGCGTTGCTTCAAAAAAGTCACAGCAGGAGCTAATGCCAACTGCATTTCCTCTGAGGGTAATTACTTCACTTGCCTCAAACACTGTTCTAACAAATGAAGAATATTTTTTTCATTCTCCCTTGACTGAAATTCTTTGTGAAGACTCTTTCCAGCCATATAAAGTGTCTCTACCAAATTCATCTCTTCTTCATTAGCCATACCTTAATCTAACAAGACAAGGTTTCTCAAATCACTGAAAAGGTGTCAACTTCAAAACTTCTGAAGCTGAAACTAAACTCTTCTGCTTTTTGATGTAGTAACAGTCTTCTTTGACTCTCATCTGATCACTGAAGCACTGAAACTCACAGGATGGCACGAAAAAAGGCTCTGATACCACTGAAATATACTCTCTCAATTTTTTTTTTTAATTTTTAAACCAAACATTTACAATGTAACCAAGCACCCGTTAAGGTTAGCATAACCCAAAACGTGCATGAAAGAACTCTAACCAAGAATGCGCCCTAAAACCACTTAAGGAGGAGGGGCGGGCATATGGTCAGAGGATCCCTAGGATCTACTGAATCAAGATTACAAGATTATACTGAAAGAGAGAGAGATTAAACTCAACACCAAGAATGTGCACTCAAGATCCTTTGACAGGCGAGGTGCTAACATATGGTGGAGTACTAATGCTGAAATTGAAATGAACAAAAGCGGATAACCAGCCATAAGGAACTTTCCACGCTACCACCAAACAGTGGGGGGAAAAGACTACAATTTTAATACTTCTTCTGCAACAGTAGGCATCCACTCAAGAGTAGGAATTCTCCACTTTAAAATGGGTAAGATGAGAGATACAAGTTTATTCTCCACACTGGCGATAAACCATCCAGGGGTACTAATATTAGCTTAGAAATTACAAGTAAATGCAGCAATAACATATGGTTGGATTAGTACTACTAATTCACAACCTTAAAATCCAATAATCTGCAATTTACGAGTATTACAATGATAGAAAAAGCCACAATGTCAAGAATGATTATCTCAATCTAGAAAGCTCATAAAAATTGAAAAGGAAGTTAAAATCTGATCTCTTTGAAGTCTGATAACTAAAATCAGCAAACTGAAACTATAAATCAACAACCTGTGAATCAATGAAATACTTATATCTTAATCAATTTACCTCCGAATTGCATGAAACTAAGTGCAATGAACCTTTGGAGAATAGGTGCCCATGCCATGATGAAGAAACAACTCCAAAAACCCAGCATTTATTTATTGGCACAATTCCCAATGCAAACAAGAAGGTACGGCTCTAGCAAGGGCAATTTTGCGAGTAAAAAACATACACTTTGAAATTAAATCTGGAATTTGCTAAGAAGGGTCGCCATGACCTTAGCAATGATATTATTGAATGCCCATAACGAGGAATAAATGACACAAGAAGCTGTTAACAAATTCGACTTTCAGCTGTGTAAATATCAGCAACTTGAAATCTGGAAAACACACCACAATTCTCCAATTTGAAGCTCAATATGTACTTTTGAATGAAGCAAACTCTCAATCCATCATCTAGGGAACCATAGTTTCAGGTTCAAAGAGTGGAATAGAATTTGCTAAGCTTTCCCTTAGCCGGATTCTGGATTTCAAACCAGCAGCATAACTTTACTTTTCAAATTATAACATAATCAGCCCTCTACAATGCAGCAATATATAAGTTTCAATGGCAAATGAAACACTTTGAATTCCAAGAAGTTGAATCACTTCAACTTCCCAAGGGATGCCCTTTAACCATTCACTTTATTGTGAAATAATAAAACATTATTTCCCTTCCCTTTAGGCGTCCATTTCTATTTGCAACAATAAAGCATTTTAATAAATCATTAAATGCTCAACATGACCCCTTAATGTCCCCTCTTTAAAACAACATGAAGTTATCACTCCTAGGCATGGGGTACAACTTAAAAAAATGAAATTAACTAAGTATAACACTTAGTCCAAGGAGATAACCAAAACCAATGCCAATACTGAAACTGAAGGATTACCACAAATAGCATGATGACCTGAGCTGAACTGCAGATGATGATACTGTCAAAATTAGACTTACTAAAAATAGCCACTGCCAAAAATAGTAAATTCACTTCAACTCAATAGAAAGCCAAACTGATCGGCCACACTGAACTACAAAAGATTGAGTTGTTGCTGGAGTGATACTGCTATAAATATACTTACCAAAAATAGCATATTGCTATAAATAGTAAGTTTGCCAAAACGACATCTGTATGCCAATTGAGTAGTAACATGGCTTACTATAAATAGTAAGTGTTCCCATTCTTCTTAGCCTACGAGTTTCTGGAAATAGGCTAAATCCAATTGTAGAGCGTAGGGCTAAATCGGGGATATTACAGTCAACGTGATTGAACGAAGAATGCACATAGAGGTCTACGCAAAAGTGTGACAGAAGAATCTCTACATAAAACCTACAAACTTAATTATACAATTGACTCATCAAAGTTGAAAACTTAAAAAGCTTATGTAGCCCTAAACAATACAAAAATTACAAATTTTAAAAATCTACCAAATCTCAATAAAAGCAAAGTGAGAACAAAACAAATGAACAACTAGCTATTTTTTACACAAGATAACAATTATAATATGAGAAAATAATGCTATAGAATAAACTAACGTATGTCTATTTCTATGCACTCTATCGATCCTCATCAGTGCCCATGTACATCAAGGTCGTATAAGTATTGTTGCCAATTTTGATGTTAAGTGGGAAGCAAGTAGATTAATGCAAGATTTTTGGGTTTCACATTAAACCTATGGCAACATATTGTTACACATGAATGTACTACCTCAATCATTTTTTCTCAAACTATAGGCCTAGAAGATCCACAGATTTGATGGTATTGTTCAATGCCCTAAAGCTAAACAATAGGATTTTATTGAAATGATCAAAATTTCAACTTGAATCAAATGCTAGGAAGGGAGAACTATAAACAGTTTATGATGACATCACTTATTTCCAGCTATTAACAATATGTGATACAAAAATAGATCTAATTCAACGATAACTGCATAAAATTTAGTAAATCAAATGTACCCTACACCCTAAGTCGTAGCTTTGTGATCTGCACCTAGAGAAATGGCATAAACAAATATAAACTGCTACTGGAGAGAGAGGCTGTGGATATTTCTTGGAAGCAACAACCATATAATGTAATGTCCCTTACCCAATTTTGCCCTAGAATTCGCTCGTTGATCAGGTTTAGGGTTTCTTCTTTTTCAAATGAATTTTCTCTTTGACTAAGTAATCTTGGATTGAAGTCTGCATTTAATTTTTCCACATGTACATATATCTGTTAGCATTAATATCTAGATATCCAAATATAAATATAATCACAAATCAATAATAAAGACATGAGGAGTGGCATGGATAGAACCGCCCAAAGCTATCCATCTAAGCCCAAGAGCACAAGCATCCTATTAGGACAACCCACCCTTTGGCCCCGAGCAACATGAACGTCTCAGAGTGGCGTGCTTAGAGGAAACACTTGTACGGTCTCCTTTCTCTACTCGTGCCATCACTTCGGAAGACACTCAACCTACTAGGGGAAGCCAGCGGAGCTTATAAGGGGTTCTAGGCCTACCACCCCTCCATGGCCGCAACGGATTGTTAAGTGGGACCCCCACCCCTCCATGGCCGCAGCGGATTGTTAAGTGGGGTTTTTAGGCACCACCTGTCTCAGGCCCTTCCACCCTAGTAGGCTTACAAACACAGAGAAGACAATCTTTTAGCAATCAAATACATTTGCATTTATTACTAATTCTTTAAGTTAATATCAACATCATTATCATCATGATAATACTAAAGAAAGCATTACACCAATAATCAAATTAGAAATATCTATTTCTTATATTCAAAATATGCTAAATATTATTGCTAAGTGAGTACATCACCTGAGTTGCTATATCTCTCCATGTTTCTTTACTCGATCCTTCAACTTTATATTGAATTGATCATAGGATGAGAACAATTCATAAATATACATAATCTACTTATGTTTATATTAAAGATTCATCATTACTTATAAATATCATTATTGCATAATCGTGTATGTATATATATACTTCATATATCTATAATTATTATTTTACTTATATCCATTAGTATATATATATATATATATATATATATATATATAATCATTCTTTCCTTATTCATATATATTCTTTATTCATTGCATACTATTCATTATAAAATTTATCTATATCTATGCATGTATACTTGTATGTTTATTAAATAATATATATATATATATATATATATATATATTAAATGGCTCTATATTCCAATGCATAACAATCATTGTTGCTGCTGTTTTGTTTCTCCATCTTTTTTTCTCCCTTCCTTATTTTCCTTCCTTCTATTTATACCATTCAAGGTAGGTGACTCATGGGGGGAATGTATTGTTTGGTGAAAGAGGTCACTTTTCATAAAATACATCCTTTTGTTAGATTTAATTGCTGCTTTTATTATCACAATAATATCTATTTTTAAAATAATATATTATTACTATAATTATGATATTTCAGATTTTTATTTATTTTATTATTTTATTGAACATATTTTAACATTAAAGTATAATAATAAAACAATTTGCTAATATCTTATTATTATTTTATTCTAATGTATTACAATCTTTGATGTGTAATGATTATAATATTTATTTATTATTATTTTTGATACTAAGTTATTTAATACTAGAATGTAATAACAATAATTTGTATATATATTATTATTATATTTGTTATTTCATATTTATATATTTTTATATTGATATGATACACATTTATTTTATATTTAATATTAATATTGCTATTTATTTTATTTATTAATTGATTTGTATTTTAACACTTGGTCTTTATGGTTTTTGGTCTTTATGGTTTTGTTATTTTGGGGACATGACATATAACTTTGGCACTATGAAAATCTTCTTTATACCATGTCAGAAAACCATTGTGCAATGCAAAGGTAGATAAAACTAATACTGTATTTATTTATAGATATTTAAGAAAGTAAATATCATGTGTTCAGTACACAAGCAGAAACAAATGAGAATAAGGCCTTAAGCAACCTCCATTGTAGGCTACGCTTTATTTTAAATGGACCCCTCGAGTCTTTATTTTATACTTTAAAGTTAGTCAATGGGATCAGTAATTGTTAGTTTGCAAATTTTCATGGGAAGAGTAAATATGGAAAGGACTCAAAAGTAACCCCAAGCATAGGACAACTAGGCGTTGCCCTCGTTCATGCTCCTCAATTGTCTAAATCTGATAAAATCTGCTAGAAATACAGCAATTTTCCTCCTCAAATGGTCAAAGGATAATCGGATAAGGTGATAGCCTCTTATTGGTGGGCACAGCCTCATCTCAGAGTTTCATCCCACAAAATTTAAACCTAAAGTTCAGATTTAGTGTCTCCCCAGAAGTACAACAGATTTGCAAGGAAGATCTACAAGGGCTCTTGCAATACCATGCCCAAAGAAGATCCCCTAGACTACACTACACTTCCCAATCAATAAAGAAAATAGGTTCCACCTCAATGTGAAAATTAGACCAAACATCTCCTTCTCAATGGCAGAAATGGAACAAATATTTTGTCGCCTACCTTGGGCCAAGGAAAAAAAACTAAGTATTTGGGTCCAGAAGAACTGGAATCTCTTAGGCTCAATAAAACTCCTAATGATACCCTAGGGATCCTTTATGGTCATTTTCTAAACAGTAAAAAAAAAAAGATTAGGTGTTCCAAGAAGGGCCATGGTTTATGAAGAAATCAGTTCTGTTTATGATGCATTGGTTCCCAGCTTATAATCCAACAGAGAATTTCCCAAGTACTGTCCAAGCACAGGTTAGATTGCCTTCGCTCCCAAAAAAATATTAGCAGCAGGAAAATTATTGTACAAGAGTAATAGTGGCCTCAAAATTTAGAAGAAACCTAATAGTTCAAAACTACATGTTGGTATTTGTCAATCTAAATAAGCCCTTTCCTCATAGTTAAAATATAAATATTGGAAATGGGAGGAATACAATGGGAGTAACCTTTGGCTGTGATAATAATTAATATCCCCTTTTTGTGTTGAGTTTGCCATGACCATGGTCACTTAGCCAAGTTATGTCCATCATAAGAGCAAAAAGCACTCGAACCAAATGCAACCCAAGATAAAAAAGAAGGCCCATTTCCTTCTATAACCCATTTGCATCTATCGTACCTTATTTTGGATACTTGATACCATAGTTTGCAGACTTGGACTCACCGCAGACTTGGCAACCCAAAAATATGACTTGGACTCGGGACGGACTCGAGAAAAGACTCGGCAAGGACTCAGCAAAACAAAAACCATAGTTTTACAAAAAAACAAGAACAAATTAATGCATTTAGAGAACATAAGGGCTTAATTTGATTATCAAACACTCATATTTCAAAGATTACACATGTCATATGATCATCAAACACTCAATAATTGAAATTTAATCATTCATAGTCATCAAATACTCATAGTTTCAATGTATAACAGCATCATAAGTTTATAAATGTTTACATATAATCATGTCAAAAAGAGGAAAACATTAACAACCACATGTAATCTACATCCTCCTCTTTCCCCTCCCAATGGTACTCAATTTTGGAGGCCTAGAACTAGAAGGTGCCCATGCTATAGTATCCAAACGAGGACTAGGAGATCAAGCAAGGGAGACATGATATTCAAATGTGTCTTTGTCATCCTCCATGGCATCCAATCTTGCTACTTCTTCTTCTTCTACTGCTGCTCTCTCTAATTCAGCAAGATCCTCATCAGTAAGGAAGGACATCAGCCTCATCATTTTGTTCATCAATAGTCCATTCACCATATGTATCAATGTCATCCAAGTCGATGGACTCATGTGAAACACCCTCCACCTTTCTAGTTCGAAGGCGAAAGTTGTATTGAACAAAAACTAAATCATTTAGGCGTTGTTGAGTCAGCCTATTTCTTTTCTTTGTGTGAATGTTTTCAAATAAACTCCAATTACATTCACACCCAGAAGCACTGCATGGCTGCGACAAGACACATATGGCTATCTTTTGAAGATTTGGTGTGCTAGCACCATAGATCTACAAAAACATGTTTAAAAAATATAAGTATTAAGAAATAAGAATAAAGTAAAAAATCTATATGTAAGAATCAAGTTTCTAATTTCATTTTTCACCTGGTTGTTGTTTTCCTCTCCTTTCAATTGCTTGTTGGGAGGAAAAGAGTCTCCCCTTTGCACCCTTGTAGACCTTGAATAGATAAAAGAAAAAATAAATCAAATATAGAAAATTCATAGATAGTCAAGGCTCAACATTGCAAATTCATAAATAAGATGTAACAAATCTCACCTCCAACTCATCAAGCACCCTATCTCTCAGCTCACTATCAGGCACCATCCTATCAATGCAAGTGACAAGACCTTCCATGACCTCATCCGCCTTAAATGTGTCTGAGAATTAGAACCTCAGATTCAAGAAGTAGGCAAAGGCATGAATCGGCTGGTGGAGTTGGTTTGTCCATCTCCGATCAATGATGCACCATATGATTTCATATTTATTTTTGTTGCCGCCATAGTAATGTGATATGGCCTCTTTGTCCCTATACATGGCCTCATACATGAAACCCATTGGTATGCCATCTCCATCCACCATACGAAGAACCCTCACCAAAGGTTCTGTCACCTAAAAAAATGAAAGCAAATGTTAAATTATAACAAAATTAACCCCTCAAAAAATAAAAAAAGCAAGTAGATTATCAGGTATAATTTTTTTCTGTGTGATTGCTACTTACCCCCATCAACTCCTCTCCATTTTTGATGAATGTCTCATCAAAAACTATGGCAACAATCCTCTCCCCTTCAGCTCTATTAGAAAATGAGGACTCCTTCCAAGCATCGGACACAAACATTTGCTTGAGATGACCAATTGCACCAAGAATTCTTTGCAATGTGAGGAAGTGGCTAGCAAATCGTGTCACTCCAGATCGCACAAGGTCCTTGCCGTTTGTGAATTTCCTCATCAAAGAAAACACCCAAGTATGGTTGTAGATAAATTTTGTAATACATTTTGCATCTTCAACCACTCTTTTGACCTATGAAATCTTCCCAATGTCCTCTAGCAATGGGTCCAAGCAATGTGCAGCACATGGAGACCATGCAATTGGTGGGATACCTCTCCATAAGTACCCTACCTGCAGCTACATATGCAGCTGTGTTGTTCGTGATAATTTGGACAACATTATCAACTCTAACCTCTTGGACCACCCCATCTAACAGATTGCATAAAGTCTCAGCATTTTTTACTTCATGGGAGGCATCTATTGATTTTAGGAATACCAATCCACCATTGGAGGCCACTAGAAAGTTTAGGAGAGTTTTGTTTCGTCCATCTGTCCACCCATCAGATAAAATGCTGCAATCTTTTTTTCGCCAAAATTTATTTTGCTCATCAACCACAAGTCGTGTATGCTTCACGGCTTCCTCTAGCAATGGCCCAGTCAAATCTCTAGTTGATGGGGTCTTAAACCCCTTTTCTGCAACCGTAAGGGCGTTCACCAAACCTTCCCACTATGGGATGTTTGCAACATTGAAAGGTAGATTATTGTAGTACCAAAAGTTTGCAGCAGCCATCCTAGCTTCATGATTCTTTTCCTTATTCCAACCAGTACCTTCAAGTGAAGGTTGTGCTCCTAGAACATTATGTGGAATAAAATAATTTGGCCTGATGAAGGACCCTGGCTAGCACTAGCAGTAGAAAAGGAACCCTCGGGACTCTCACCAAAAGATGAATGTGGAGCACGGATGCTTGGACTTGCAGCACCATGGGGCATAGATGGTGTAGAATGGGATCCACTCATCACTGCTGCTAGGGCATCCTTTTTTTTTTGTCTTTCATCTTTTTTTAGCTCATATTCAACAAGAAGGGTCTTCATCTCTCTAATAATTTCAGGAGTTGTCTTAGTGCATCCCTCGACATTTTGCCCAGGTATTCTTGCAAGGTGGTATTTTAATCTGTTTATTCCTCCTGTCATCCATTTCTGGCATTCAGTACATGTCACTTCACCTTTTTTATTTCTTGGTATTCCATACTTCCATGCAAGGTCTTTTCTCGTTCCCTTTGGATTTGAAGACGACATTGTTGTTTCAAGTTCAACATGGAAAAAAAAAAATAAGGGTTTGCTAAAAAATCAGCAAATAAATGTGATTCAAAGTTTCAAACATTTGCAAAAAAAAAAAGAATGCAAAACCAAGCTAGAAATAGTAGGAATTAGGCTATTAAGGAAAATAGAAAAAAAATTGGCAACATTTCCCCTTATTTTTCTTGATTATTTTGATTTTGAATGCAAGAAAACAAACCAAAAAAGAATTGTTAAATCACTTACCTGGCTCTATTTTGATCTTTTTAGCTCGTTCTCCTGGTTTCTTTCAACCTGAAATCAAATTGCAGACCTGAAAATCACAAACATTCATGTTAAAATGAAGTAAAAAGTAAAAAAAAACATGGGTTTTAACCCATTTTGACGCCCAGCCGCGCAGGAGAGTCTTGGGTTGGGACTCGGGAGTCCCGACCTAGGACTCTCCTGGACTCGACTCCCAAGTCTGTGGCGAGTCGACTCGGTTGGCGAACGGACTCCCGACTCTACCGAGTCCGCAGCGAGTCCAACAAAGTCCGCAAACTATGCTTGATACTATTGGACCTATATATTGATATTTTGATTCATGATTATGCTAGTAGATTAATGTTCTATGTACATGATTGAAGTAGTTGATCATTCATCATGACCTTTGATTACATTGTGTTTATATGTATAATTTAATTATGGATATATGATGTTAAATGATAGAATTGATTTTTGTTTAGTCAATTTTATATTGGATATTCTGCTTCTATATGATTTCTAACCCCAATTTCCACATTATTGCCTTAATGAGAAATTTAAAAATGAGAAGTGAATAATGAAAGGAAACTAAGATTTGAATGTTAAAGAGTAAAATTTGATATTACTTGATTATGATATTAAATTGTGGCTTAAAGTGATCTACGCAAAATGTCTATGGATTATTATTGAGATATATATGAGTGTATATAGTGGATCAAATCATGGCAAAATGATTTACGCAAAATGTTTATGGATTATCATTGAGATATACATAAGAGTATATAGTGATTCAAATCATGTTGAAACATGATTTTGTTACTAATTATCAATATGAGTAGACATTGACAAAAAGTCGAAGGGGAGTGTTGGAGGGGTGTACACACTGGTTATGTCATGGGTGCAACAAGGATTACAAGGGCAGCTACACAAGAGTTTACAGTCATCTTTTGTGCATACCTCAGCATGGGGCAGAGGTGGTGAAAAAATAACCCTAGCTGAGAAGGCCTAGGTGTCTAAGTTGTACACGAAGGGTGAGGCACAAAGTAAGGGTATGCCAATAGACTATGCAATCTACAAATTGAGAATCAAAGGGAAGAGTTCTACCAAAGAAAAGATATGGGCTACTAGTGTTTCAGGGATGTTGAATGCGCAATCACAAGAAAAGGTAGATTCTTCAGTTGCCAAATTTCTCTTTGCCCATACCATCCCATTTCATGCTGCACATTTTCCCTACAAAAAAAAAAAAAGTTAAAAAAAAAACACAATTGGTTCCTCATATGTCCCCTAGAGAGCATACACCATCAATAGAGAGTATTCTAAGGTGAGTTTGTTTATGGAGAACATGAGGCAAACTTGGCTAAGAATGAACTGCTCAATTATCATGGATGAGTGGACTGATATTAAACATTGACCACTCATAAATATCATAGTTGCATCTAGAACTGACTCTTATTTTCTTAGAGTTGCTGATTGTTTAGACAAGCACAAGGATGTGGACTTCAATTTCAAATTTTGAAAAAGACCACAGAGGAGGTTGGGCCTCAGATATCGTACAAGATGTCACCAACTCAATCTGTTTGTGTTCTAGACATGTTGGTAGAGGATGTTTACAAACACATTTTTTGGACCCAGTGTTGTGTTCACATGTTGAAGAATGCATGAAAGATAGTGGGAAGATAAATTGGGTGAAGGTAGTGTTGACAAAAGCTAGAGACATAAAAATGTCCATCTGCAACCATCACAGGTCACTCGCTCTCTTCGTAACTTTTTTGAAGAAGGAATTCCTCAAATCTATGGAGACTAGAAATGTTGAATACTTCATCTTGTTAGAGAAGATTCTTGTTGTTAAAGAGTCTCTACAATTAATGATGGTTAAAACTAAGTGAAATGGGTTTTAGAGGCTAGTATAGCTAAAGGAAAAAGTTAAGCAAAAGATCCTTAATGATGATCGGTGAGCAACTTTAGGGTATATTATTAAATCAGATTTTTTTTCCTTTTTTGTATTTTGAATTTTTTAAACTTATGAAATTTATGTATTTTCAACTTAAATTGGAATTGAGTCTTATTAATTTTTGAATATTTTGTTTGAGGTTACAGTTTCTCTTTCATCTCACTCGTTGTGTAGAAAATTAAGTATATTGATACTAACTCACCTAGTCTTAGTGAAACTTATGAGACATTTAACAACATGCTTAACTAAATGAATCAAGCAATTTATAATGACTCTAATTTGAGATCACATGAGGAATATATTAGGCCCATTGTATTGTGGTGGTGGAACACTATGAACACCATACTTCATATGGAAACCTATGCTATATATGCCAAATACACCAAGGCCTAGAGATTGTCTCCTTCTAAAGATGCAGAGGTGAAAGAATTGTTCATGAAAGCCCTTCGAAAGATGTATAGCATTAAGGAGACGAATTTACTTTGACAACAGTTGATTGCCTTTGTCAGTCTTTATTGTCCTACAATCAACTAGAGGCCAAGATAGGGGCTACACTAACTGAAAAATACCCTATCAAATGGTGGACATGGCATGGCAAGGATGTCATTGATTTGAGTATGCTTGTTACTCACCTCCTTTCACATGTTGTCAATTCCTTTGCTACAAAAAGGAATTGGTCCACACACAACTTCATTTAATTAGTTACAAGGAATAGGTTTACCTCTTGATGATTGGAGAAGTTGGTGGTCATGCCTAGTGCCTTGTGACTTAAGGTCAACAAATTATTGAGTATCATCAAACTATAGCCACATGTTGGTGTGTTGATCCCAAATATGCCACATAGATTGATAAGGAGACATAGGAGGAGCAAGTTGGGGTACCTTTGAATGAGGTAGTCCCTAATATTAGGAGTGATTTAGACTTAGACCCCAATTTTGATGTAGTGTTAGAAATGAAGCTTAGGCGTAGAGGCAAATTTTCTATGTTTTTGTAATTTGGTAGTTGTAGCTTGTAGCTTTTGGGCATTTTGTTGTAATTGTTATTAATATATATGCATATAGATAGTTAAAGGAATTAAATTTTTATAATTTTTGTGTTGACTCTCACGTGAAGTCTCATTTCAGCTCTAATGTTATGTAATATAGTTCTATAATGTATATGATGAATACTTTATATATGATAATTGAAATTTCTTATATTTTAAAACTTTACCTAGTTTTTATTTGTTGTGCCCTATGTCCCTGTCTTGGAAACTCTATGGAACATAGATAAGTAGCCTTCCCACTTCACTGAACATGAAGTAATTGGAACTTGAACATGATTTCTCAATTGCACCCAAACGTCTTAGTTTATGAGTGGACTAAGGCCCATTATGCTAAACCTTATTAACCCCTTTTAAGTGGTTATACTTTACTTTTGGTGATTTAAATTGTGCATTTCATAAGTTTTGATATTTTGAAATTGTAAAATATTATTTTTGAGTCCAAAATCGATCTTGCACTTAAATCTATTTTAAAAAATGAGTAGAACATTAATTTTGAGTATTTCTATATGAAAATAGCCCATTTGGGCAATTACCTATAGGTGAAGTACCTTTTAGGATTTGTCTTTGGAGTGTTGTGTGAGTCTAGTACTCACCCAAAGCCCTTGGTAATAACATGTCATTAAGAGGCACAGAAGAGGTTGAGTGTAGGTTATCCAAGTCAAACCTCTCTTCTCAAAGATTTTTGTGGAAGTGGAATGTGGAGTACACTATACTTCACCATACCTTGCCCATGCGGGTACAAATGAGAAGTCATGGGCTGCATTTATGAATTGTAAGAGGAGGTTGTATGTGTAAGAGGGAGCTCATGTGTCCTTATACTATTGGATAATATAGTCCACATGGCACTTTTATAGAGGCCATATTCTTTGGGCTTTCCAAAGCTAATTGCTCATTTTTTTCTATAAGAACTTAGAGAATTTGCAAGAGGTGGGAGCTCTTAGAGAAACTCTCGTCATTTGTGAGTGTTTTTTGAGATTGCTCTAGAGGAGAGTAAAGAAGAGAAATCAAGCAAGGAAGAAGAGTCTCCTACTCGCTGAAGCTACCTTTAGATGTGGGCCTCATCTCTCTTTTATTTGCATGTTCATTTCTTGCTCTTTTATTGTACAAAAAACGATTTTTTTTTAAAGGTTATTTTTGTGTGTGAATTTTGGAATGAATTTAAATGTTATTTGGAGTAGTTTGTATCTTTTGTGTGTGCTTAAGAGATCGTTTGAGCATGATTTCTCTCTTATTGCAAATAGGAGAGTATTGAATCCACTACTCTCTTTCTCTCATTCTTTATTGCCTTGTTTAAGCGTTTTAGCCCTTTTCTTTTTGGCTCTCTCACTTGATTGAGAGAAAACCATGATTACAGGGGTTGAGAGAGTTGAGAAAACTTCTCATGAGAAGCATTGTATTTACTTGCAATCTCATTATCATATGGAGCAATAAGTAGGTTGGCATTATATTGGCATTGGATGCATTGGATAGTTGGGTAGGGAATGATAGGTAAAAGATTGAGATCCACTGAGTAATAAAGGATTTTGATTGAGTTGACCTCATTAGGATTTTCTTAGGTTTGAGACCCTATTCTTGGTTCCCATGGAGACATTTCCCCTCGACTCCACCTTGCATGAATTAAAGAGTTAATTCATAGTTCTTACCCAAGCCTCTTATATGTTCTTGATGTTGACCTTGAAATCTTGTAATTGTATTCATATTCTCTTGTTTCTCAATTGATCTCTTGGCCAAGGGGCTAGCTAGAGCCATGCATAAGCTTGATGATGCCATTTGGATGAGAGTTAAGAATCTTCCATTGTCTTATTCATGCTTGGAGTGGAGACAACGGAGATTCTTGCACATTGGTGGAGTTCTTAGCCTTAAAAAATATAATAAGTTATAACATCTTCTAAATACATTTTGTAGGTTTCAAATGTACCTTAGGTTTCCAGTTCGCAACGAACCTCTAATGATTAGGAACAAGAAAGAAAGAAAGTCGTCAATGCCTTCTTTGGAACTTACTAATATTCCTCCGACAAGTGATAAGAGGGTGAGCAAAGAATGAAGAATCAAGGAGATGTCCAATTGTTGGCAGTTTGAGGTGATTCTAGAACCACCTTTGGTTCCCAACAAATCTCTACTCACCAAAACAAATAAAGAGTTCCAACAAGGTGGCGAAGCTCTAACAACTAGAAATTGTTAATTACAAGGAAGGGTAAGATGGCCAACAAGGGAGAAGCAAGGACATCTTTATGGTCGTCAGAGCTTTTAGTGATCCTTTATCGTGGTATTGGACTCGTGAGAAGTCAAATACTAGAAAGTTTCGTGCCTTAGCATTTTTGTGCTCTTGCATTGAGGTATCTGACTTGTGGGCATCTCGGTACCTTTCAAGGATCAATAATTTTGGATGACCTTTGATAAGGAGGCTAATTCCTTGTCAGTGGGTTTCTATGTGTTGTGTCCCAATGGGTTTTGGAGGGTAGTTGGATAGAGAGTATTGGAGGACATCCCCAATGGTTTGGGGAATTTTAACTCTTCCCCATGCCTCATTTTTGGTGCCAATCATGATGTTTTGACTCATGCTATCTTTTTAAGTCTTCCACTTGTGTTGCCATGCTTGAGCATCCAAAGAAGAGTTCTTTGTAGAACTACAAGCTTGGGTTGAGAATTTTACCCTAGAAGATCTTTCTTCCATGGGTTTGATGCCCTAATCCTTGAGCAAATCAAATAAAGGAGATGAACTGAAAACCAGAAAATGGTAGCCCTTTTTTCTCTTTCAAAAAAAGTGGCTGAAAACCAAACATGATGACCTCTTTGCTAACAATGCAAAGGAAAAAAACTAGAAATGGCGGCCTCATTTGTGGTCTATCTACAAGGATTTCCTAGAAATCTTAGGGTGCATGTCAAGTATTGAATGGTTTGCTTAATGCCTCTTTGTCTTGAAAAAAAATGTCAGTCCATGTTTTGTCCATTAATGTCCTAGGCAAGTGGCTTGGGGCATTACATATGTTGATTAAGTTGTACAATTTATTAAATTTGTTTGAAAAGAAGTTCTAGTTTATTGTATGGTTAGTTTCATAATTTTCCAAGAGATAGATTCATCATCTTTCTTATGAGTTGTTGATTTTAAAATAACTCTGAAATTTCAATTTAAAAATTAATTGAGCTATGCATAATATATATACATATATATATATATATATATATATATAGAGAGAGAGAGAGAGAGAGAGTAGAAAATAAGGAGGTTTTCAAAATATCAAGATTTAATCAAGAAAAATCAAATTTAAAAAAACAAAAAAATAAGAGAACTTCAAGTTTTTAAATTTAAAAGCATTTTAATTGCATAGAGGTGTAGAGAGCAAATAAAAATGAGGTTTTACCTTGTGAATTTTAGCCTATATACTTTTTCATTTATATTCGTATTGCCAATTACATTGTATTGCACAATGCATAGTACATAAATGATAATTAAATTGCAATAGTTTTCAAAGTTTCAATTACAATCTACTATGTACAATGTCAATCCACGAACTAAGTACAAAGTTTCAAAAATCAAATGTAGCCAATGACTCTTGATGCAATGAAGAGACATACACTAGAGGGCAATAGGCCCTCATGATGAAGCTCTAGGGTTAAAGCCTTTCCTAATTCATTCAGCCACACCACTATTAATGTGGCCTCTAGATCGAAAAGAAGGCATGCCTTATCTTTTGCAATCCACTTAAGATCTAGATCAAGCTTGTTAAGGTCAACTGCTTGGTCTTCCTTGATGGTTAAAAATGTGAAACCTAACCATAACTAAAAATGCTAAAAAACATCATTTAAGGTTGGGAATTAAGGCATTTTTTAGAATTTATTTTTTATAAATAACAAGGAGAGGGTATAATCATTCACATGGATGATGTTTTCATGGTCCCCATCATCCATAGTCATACAACAACCCTGTTAACCTAAACTATTTTTTTTATATAAAATGTCATTTACTTTTACCATTGTTATTTACTTAAAATTATTGTGAGTTCTTTTATATGAATGTTTTAAGTAAAATGAATCTAGATTTTTTTAATAAAATGAGAAAGTTATGAAATAATCTGTTTTTTGGAACCAGGGCAAAACATTGAATGTGAAGTGACCTTTCAAGATTAAAATCACAATTTTCACATGCAAGAAATTGGCAAAATTTTCACCTTGCAATTTCTCATGATCAAATCAAAATGCAATGAAATTGCATCCAAACCAATGTAGATTATAACTAATCCTCCCAAATGTTGAGATCAAATGGACTAGGCTTTAGTCACTAGTTCTCCATATTAATCCTTGTTCAATTAACACCGTCCATCCTATCCAATTTAGAAATCCCTTGGAGGTCATCCCAATCCCCGCACTTGTTTGAAAGTACTACCTCCTTTGCTTGCTCAATGGCTTGATTTGCTAAAAAAATTATGCCCTTGTTGGCTTTCCTATATATATTCTTTATTGAATAATCTTGGAGACTATCTAAAAGGGGGAAAATAAGGTCAACATACTTACTCAATTTCCAATTTATAGATCTTCTATTTCTAATAGAAATGATGCAGATCCCCAGATCTCCTTTATTTTCCACCTCTTTAATATTGTTTTGAGAGTGAAGTTTTGGACCATGATAAAGAATTGCCATTTCAATCACATTGATTTTTTCCGGTTGTAGCTTCTTCAACAATGCCCAAATGAGGACTCCCAACTTATTTCTACTAAAGTATCATGCACCCAAGATCCTAGGATTTCCTCACAATACCCCATCATAATTCAGCTTTATCTACCACTCAAAGGGGCCAATATTATATATATTAAAAACAAGAAGTATTGTATTTAAAGAAAAGAAAAATGTATTATCCTAAGCACAACTCACTATGGAGTCGTGGCCCACTATGGTGGCCACAACCCCACTTGGTCCCACCAAGAATGGCTATTTTGATTGACTATTCAACCTACCATACTCAAAATGATATGATATTTTAGGTTATATATATATAGAGTTGTTTGAAAACATAAGATGAATTTAAGTTCTTAAATATATATATATCAAACAAAATTAGGTTTTTGTTATATATAATATAATATATATTAACACTGTCATAGAATTTGTTAGATTTTATCATAGAAATTTGAAAGTCGGAAAATATTAAAAAGCCCTTAAATTTGTTTGAATATACCATTAAATCCATGTGTTATGGTTTGCAATGCAAGGATTTTGCGATTGGTTATGGTGAGGATTTTTTGATGAAAAATAAGAGAGAGGTGCCAATAGTTGGGCTTGGTATAATACTTGGGGATATAGGATTTAGTATGCATCATATTTATGCTATATATTATTAATAATTATTCGACATATAAATCAACAAAAGAACCAAATGTTTGTCAAGATGGAACCTTACATGAACACATGAAAACTAATGAATGACAAACAAAAATCACAAATACATTCATTAATAGTTGTAATAAATACATTTTTATATATAGAATATCATAACTATCCAATATAAGTGTCATCTACAAAATAAGGCGCTCATGTGAACAAGTATTGCTCTTATGTGAAGGAATACTATTATTATGTGTATGACTATTGGGGTGGAAATGTACATGCATTTGAGTACTTCATATTATATATTTGTCCTACAACAAATGTAAAATGTGAGTACAATAAATACCTTGTATTTCATCATGAAATGTGAAAGATTGTTAAAAAGTTTTATATTCATTTAAAGTTGAATATAAATTGTATTTTAATGAAAATTACTATTTTTATAACAATAAATAGTATTTTGCATTCAACTATTGGTTCATTTATGTTGGATGAAAAGGTTATGAATAACGAGATTTATGGTTACCAAAATTTATTGAGATCATTTAGGTTGCATATAAGTTATAATTTACTAAAGAATATGATGTTCTAACAATAAATGATATTTTTTTATTCAACTTCTAGGGATTTCATGATAAATTTTTGGTCAAATCTTTAAAAAATTATTTTAAAGACACTTCTCACTAGATGTGTTGATGTGGCAAGTTACGTAATGAGTCACAACTCCAAACATTAGTTGTAGATAGATAAAATGCCATATCACATTTCTAAAAAAGTAAAGTTCTTGCATAATTCCATGTAGTCACTACATAGCCACAAAGCTAGCCCACACAACTACTGACCTCTCTCGCCTTAAGGAAAAAAATTAGAAGTGTAGGTCAGCCATAGCTAACACAATCCTAATAGGGCTGATGCCAAAATTGTAGAGCTGATGTGACCCTTGTAGCACAACATCAACAAGGATCAAAGGCAGCCTGAAGCTTGACCGGTGTCATCCATCCCTCTTTCATCAAGTTTTGATCCCCTGTTTATTGCCAATTGAAATGAACCTAGAAAGAATAATACAATTGCATCAAAGAGTACTACAATTAGCTAGATTAGGTCCACATTTCTAGAATGTTTTTATATAACTAGGGATATGATATTATAATGTATATAGGTGGATGGAGATGCTAACTTGTGGCACACATCTCTTTAGTTATATTGGTTCATGTGGACAACTTGTGTAATTAATTATATTAGGTGATGAATAGGACTTCACTAGGACTACCCCTTCATTGTATTATTAGGAGGAGGTCTATATAAAGGAGGTAATTATCATTGTAAGGATATGTGTGAAATATGATATTGTGTTTGGGATCTCTTGGAGATATAGTGTGGAGTCGCTTCTTCCATAAGAAGTATTGTATAGTGTTGCCCTACCTCAAGGGTTTACTCTATTTTTGCATATATTGGATATTAGGGTATCTTGGACCACAAACATCTCATGTCATGTGAGATTATTGTATCAATATTATATGTGTGGATCATATCAAGTGGTATTAGAGCTACAATTTGGGAAAAGGTGAAAAAACCCTATTTTTTTGAAGATTTGCCTATAATTGACAGACAACTGCAAATTTTTCTACATTTTTTTACTGAAGTCGAAGGATCGTATAAGAAAGCTACAGTCCAAAAATCAGGTTTAAATCATCAATATTTACTAAGTTACTGAAATTTTATGATTTCCCATAAATTCGACTTCCAAGGCACAAATCAAGGGAAGCCACAAATCAAGGGATTTTTCTGATTTTTTACATTTCTAAAAAGCTCATCAAAATTCATTAGAGGTATATTTATTTTGTTTTGTAATTTGAGGCTGACTACATCATGTATTGGTCGGATTAAAGTTGGATCAACTAGATTTGGTAGAATGGTAATCTAGTGAAACGATTTTTTCTTAAGCCCCAATTTCAATGGAGGTTCCTATTTTTTATGGAAGTGGAGATATGTTAGAATGGTGGTACAAATATTGTATATCTCATGGTACATCTATAGTATGGAAATTGTTTTTTTACTTTTGTTTAAAAGGTGAAGCTAGACTATGGTATGCACCATTGGATAAGGATATTTCTTCCTTGGATGAACTAGAACAAGCTTTCTTAGATAGATGGGCTCCAAAATAAGAAGAGGAAGAAGAGGAGGAAGAAAATAAAGAAGAAGAGGAAGAAGAGGAGGAAGAGAATAAAGAAGAAGAGGAGGAAGAGAATGAATGAATGAGATATTTTAATGTCGTCCATGAGACCAAACAGCCTATGGGACCAAGAGCCAAAGAAGCTAAGAAATCTCCAAACTCTTTTCAATGTTGGATCTTCTACTATGAATTTTGACCAAAAAACTATCAGTCTTGCTGATTTTCTCCTCCTCGAATAACTCGTGCAGATTGTCAACTTTTAAGTTGTTCTCAAACTGGGTGCGGATGTCCCCATAAGCCGCGCAATCCATGATAAAGTGCCACTCCGTCTCCACCACCCCTTCGTTACAAAAAGTACAAATTCTATCCTCCCACGCTTCCTTAGGTATCGTCCACCTCACGGTCTCACATCTGAGATGGTGTGAACCGGTCCTCAGCTGAGCAATTAACATCCTAGCTTTACCTTTAATAGTTGCCCTTAAGTAGGTTTTTTCATCGTGCTCCCAAGTTGGGTTGAACTCTTTGACATAGTGAGTTTTCTTTCGACCAATCGGCTTTGTCCACATGGCCATCCTGAATTTATCTGCAACATACTTTTTTATTTCTTCATTGGTGTTAGGGCACTCGTGCAAGCTAATGTTCCACTTGTTTAGCCATTTGTTATTTTGTTTCATCCATGTTTCCTTCCTACGGTTTAAAACCTCTTCAACGACAATTTTGGGCCAACGGTGATCATCCATGTTTTCCACCTTCTTTAGGTAGCTTAGTAACCGACTTATAGCCGAAGCCTCCAACAATAAAGTTCCCGACTCAGCCAAGAGAATATCATAAGGGATAGTAGTCTTGACTTTGAGGTTGCTAGTGATTAGGTGCTTTTGGATTCTTTCCAGCTGTCTCCAGCTATGGATTGACATGCTACTTCCCCAGTACATGATACCAGTACATGCACTTTAGCTCCAAGGAAGGAAGATTCAATCCTTCAATTTCATGGGTGCGTTCAAAAGAAAAATGTTATTGTCTCTGTAAATCCTAGCAACAAGTATAACTTCATCAATGTGGAATTAGCCAAGAAGCTACATGTACAAGCAAATAAAATCAAGTACAATCAAATATTAGGCATGGATATTCAAATTTTTGAAGATTTCAAGTTGTCTATGGATTATATTTTACATTCAAATTCCATGCTTTGGATATGGATGGGCTGGATATTGTTCTTAGTTATCCTTGCTTGGAATTTGTGGGAACTGTTAGTTTTAGGATCAGAAATTCAATAAGCAAAAATGCAGCACATAAGACAATGGACACAACAAGATACCTTGGGAAAACCCTCCTTGTACCCAAAATTAATTTTTGGCATTCTGCTTAAATTGAGCTAAATAGTGTAAAAATGTTATCAAAAGTAAGTCAAACCAAACGTAAGGTCTTTGTGGGTTTCTAGCAAGGAACCTATGGTTAAAATTTTGAAAAACTAAAAATTAGGGTTTTATACCCCTATTTTTAGGGAAACCCTAAAAAAATAGGACCTTCCCGAAAATGATTGAAAATTATTTTGATAGGGTTAATTGACTTCATGATCACACTAATCAAGTCAGAATCATCAAAAGACATATTTTACTCTGGTGGGTCTATTCTCATTTTTTAGGAACAAATTTAGGAGCTTTGCAGCCATTAATGGCAGATTGGCCAGTACCCGGTGTTGAAAGCTAAACTTCAAGAACTCCAACGAAGGAGTCATGGAGGAAAAGGATGAAAATGATGTTGTTCAACGAAGGAGATTCTCAAAACAGAAAAGGCCAAAATTTGGCTAACTCTGGAAGGTGCACATTTTGCTACCAAGGCAAAACAGCTGTCAAATACCAAAAAGGCATCCCTCTTGAAGAAAGGTGCCCTTGAATTTTAGAGGGAAAATGTAATCACTTGACATCTTCAAATCAGTCATCCTCTTCACTTTCGTGCTGGCTCGACAACGCAACTATCAACAAGATTATCTGATTCAGGGATCATTGGCCAATCGTCAGCGAAGTATAGAAAATCTATAAGCAACAAATATGTCAAATTAGATAGCTTCATGGTAAAAGCGCCCCTGCTAGCCAAGGGCGCCCCTCAGTTCAAGGTATCTGATGAACCTATCAACAATTGCTTCATACATGACATCTTTTCAGCTTCCTCCCAACTACGTGATCAATCTAACAGCAAGTTCACAGGACACGCTAAACGATCACACATTGAAATCAAGCAGAAAAAGCTAGAACTGGAGACTAAAAGGACAAGCCAAAAATTGGCTAAGTATAGAGGAAAAGTGCCCCTCTTGGAGAAAGGTGCCATTTCTTTGAGGCATGCAGATGCAGCTTGATTGCTTACTGCTCTCTAGGATGACCTTCTCAGCCACGATCAATCTCGACAACGAGACTGTCAATGAAAGGATTCAACAACTGAATCATCTGACGACGGGGATCGAAGCAGGCGGTTTGAAACATAGATAAAAGTAGTCAACAAGCTAAAAGCACCCCTGCTGGCCAAGGGCGCCCTTGAACTTGAAGGGCATAAACTCACTATCTGAAACTGAGAAGTCAGTCATCCTATCCAAGACTGAGCTAGCTACCCGATGCATCATCAAGCAAATTCATCCGACTCATCCATCAACGGAAACGTCAGATAAAAGCACAGCCAAAACGCCCCTCTTGAAGAAAGGCGCTCTTCATTCTAGAGGCCCAAACTCAGTTTTCTAAGTTAATCTCTCCTAGGCATATCTTATCAAGCTAATCCCATCTCAACAACGGATCCATCAGCAATTGCCAAAGATCAAATGAGCAGCCAAGATCGAAGATCAAATGGAGGCACTTCAGCCTGTAAAAATGATGAAAATGATCAAAACTCCAAGAATGGACGCTTAAAGAAGTCAAAGCAATATGTTGACTTGAGTTAGCAAATTTTGGAGGCAAAAAGAGGCCAAACACTCCACAATTAGTGGAAATCACCTTTTTGAACTCCAAATCAGACCTAAATCACAAGTTGGCATCCATACTTGGTGGATCTCAACTCAAATCATCATATATTCATGCTAGGCATCCCATTCTCACTTATTCTTTTGTAGGTTAAAGGATAAAACAAAAAATTGCTCCCAAGAACATATTTTCAAGATCTGGCAGAGGTTTTGAACGGATCTTTGATATTTTTAAAGATCAGTGGCAGTAAAAGTTTTCTTCTCCAAGGTTGTTTCTAGAGGCAGATTTTTGAATAGTGGCAGATTATAACTTCCAATCCACCTTCTGTTTACTTCCTCTATCTTTGTCTAAAATTATTTGCATGTCACAGGAAACGACAAACCACCTCAGATCTGACCAACTGGGTATGATCAGTGCCATTTTCCAGTGAAACCCATCTTTTCAAATTTGCCAGAATGAACAAACTTGTTGCCCCTATTTTTAGGCATCTTTCCAAAAAAGTCTCTAGATCAAAAATCCAAGGAACTGGGTCTGTTCAGCTTTCAAGCACGAACAAAACCCACATGCCAAATTTTTCCCAAAAAAATACTTCTCAGTAGGCGCTATTTTTTAAGGGTTTCTGGAAAGTGTTAAAACAAGGTCAAGTGCACAGTCAATCTTTAAGTCTTTCAAAATGTAGTACTCCCAGGTACAATACAAGACCAAGACGATCTTGTACCATGATTATCTGAAAACGATTGACACTGACTTATGGTAGAAAAACCCGGAGGTCATTTCTGAGAACTTGGAGGGCATGAACCAAATTACATTGCAGAACATTGAAGAGTCTGGCTTGTTCCAAGCTGCATCTATTCCTATCATTTTACAGAGCATAGAGCTTGTAATTGATTGCATCAAGCATTACAACCCTACTACAAGAGAAATCCTGTTAGTGGATGGAAAGGTGATCTGCAATTTAAAGCTAAAGGACATAGAGACGTGTTTTGCAATTCCACCATGCCCTACCAGTAAGGTCATATCTGTGACGGAATGCGGAAAGGCATTCGAGGCTTCGAAAGACAAGTGTTCACTGATAATAGTCGAACATTGGTTAAAAGTGAAGAAAGCCAGCATGCCCAAATTGGTTGGGCGAGGAGAGTTCAGAGATGAGTACGCAGTGTTAATCACTCTACTCAGCAGAGTCACTGAACAGGAAGAGGGAAATCACTTCCAGTCATGGATGTTTTATATCATTGGCAAAATAATCAGCAAGAAAGAACATTACGACTAGGCCTCTCTGATCAATGACACGCTCCACCAACAATTTACCAGGTTTCTAGAAGAGCATAGTTTCCACATGTGTTCCTACCTAGTATACCTGATAGCCTTCCAAGGCGAATTCAAAATACTAAACACTGTAGGAACCTTGGGTGTGCAAAAGGTCCAAGAATACTTTCCTCATCTTGAGTTTACTCAAGCGGAAAGGCACTTCAAGAAGATGAACGACCTATTCAACATGCACACTGTGCACGAGCTAGATCATGAGATGCACGTACGTATATCACCAGCAGCCAAGGCGACAGTGGTGGACTAGGCGGATTGGTTTATCCAATTTCCCACTTTCACCTACATACGTGTATATGGCTACAATGGACACCCCGCCATGATGCCATGCTACCCTTTAGATAAGATAGTGTTCATGGAATTCTTGAGGCAGTTGGTCGAGGTTTACTCTTACCTTCGCCAAAAGAAGAAGTCAGCTGCAAACTTTCTCATTCAAATGGGACTCTATAGATGCAAGATGGCAACCGATGCTAAGTTGATGAGCCAGGAAACAATGAGATTTAATCTCAAGTACCTCATTGAGAGGAGGTCATCATACGATCCAAGAGGACTCTTCGTAGCACATCTTGAGCAACGCTCATCACATGAATCTTCCATAGAAGATTATTGTGTCAATTGTGACGATGAGTTCGAGGTGCGAAGAAGGAATTATAGCAGGTTCAAGCTCTCGCAAATTGCAGATTTTATGTCACAGGACATCGAGGGTTTATCTAAAGACGAAGAAGTCATTCTTCCTTCCTTCTTCATGGATCAAGTGGATGCACAACCACTCGGCAGAGTGGATTGATACACAAAAGAGAGTACATCTATAGAGGAAAGAATGGGTAGAGTAGTCAGACACAGTCGACTCTACCTTGATAGCAAAAAGACAAGGAAGGTAGTACTTCCCCGATCAGAGCCGCCAACGGTTTAGTCTACACTACCTTCCATGTCCAAGAAGAGACCCAAACAAGATAAGATGAGCATCCTTCCCGAAGGAATGCAAATGTCAGGGAGCACATGGGGAAGAAAAGGAATTGCCGGTACAAATCAGCAAGAGGTACAGTTGGAGACAACCACCAATTTACCCGAGATAGTTGAGACCGCTGCAGCTGACCCAGAGCCGGTGATTGAAATAATCACAGCAAAGATGGAACCCATTGCAAAAGTAGTTGCAGCAGAAATGGTGCCTATAATAGAAACAGAGCCGCCCACTTCACCACCATCATAGAGGTCGCAGAGTCCCATTGACTTGGACTCGCCACCACGAGACATTGCCATGGCATAGTCTTGTTCATCCAGCATTCAGGGGGCTCATGTTCCTCCTTCCAGCGAAGCTAGTCGAGATTCTATCTGGCTTGAGAGTTCCCTTGGAAGGAAGAGAGAAAGGCCTTCCTATTAGCTTGATTTCTCATCATTCGACCATGTCCCTCAAGACATGCC
Organism: Sequoiadendron giganteum; assembly: GCA_007115665.2. Taxonomy (NCBI): domain Eukaryota; kingdom Viridiplantae; phylum Streptophyta; class Pinopsida; order Cupressales; family Cupressaceae; genus Sequoiadendron; species Sequoiadendron giganteum. Next base: position 459,567,560 of record CM021104.1, on the reverse strand, counting down.
GACCAAGAAATTGAAGAAGCAAACACATGTAGAGAGGAATGCAGAGAATGAGGTCATCATAGAGACTGCTGCCCCACCTGAGGACAGAGACATATATAATGTAAGGGTTGAAGATTTCACGCTATCAAAGGTGAATCTTGGAAAGACTAGTCGTTAGGTGGAGGCAGACCTTCTCAGAATTGCCTTAGCACGTGTCCAAGAAAGGATAATGAAGGATGGACAAGACAAAGCAGGCTTAAAGATTGAAAACTGGCAATTGAGAATGTACATTTCAAGCTTAATGCACGGCACTCCCAACTCCTCGGCTTTGCCTCAAGAGTTGCTAGAACTCCCAACAGAGAAACCATCACCAGTTGATCATGTACGGAAAACACTTGAGAAGTCAAGTGGAAGAGTTCATTGTCAGAGGACGGTGTGTATTGGCAAAAGCATACCAGCTGAGAGATAGAGCACATGGACTCCAAGCAGAGATCCAACAATCAGACTTGAAGGCAGCAAAAAAGAGGCCGGGGGATGAAGCAACAGTTTCTGATCTACAACTGGCATATCAGTCAGTTACAACCGTAGAAAACAAACGCCATCTTTTTTATTGGAAGGAACAATTGGCATACGAGGTGAAAGCCTACGATGCCAATTTTGTGGAGCTTATTGACTACAGGCATATTGTCGCAGATATTATCAACTTCGCAAGAACGTTGGTAGTATCCTTCCCCCACATAAATTATCAGCATGAGGGAGGAGAATACATTGAGCTAGGAACGGTGCAAAAGCAATTCCAAGATGTCATCCATAGTTCGTTCCTTGATGACCCCAACGGTTGCAAGTTAGCCAAAATCGCAGCCATGTCTGTCAATTTGGATCAAGCAGCTACCAAATACCAAGACTATCAGCAACAACTTGTGACAGGCGAAGAAATGTTGAGATGCCACACCGTTATCTTGAAGAGCATTAATTGCCCAAGGGCCGAAGAGGTCAATGACTGGATTGAGACTTTGTTGACCAGTGGTGAAGAGGTGTAAAGCACCAAGAAAGGATGTCCTACCCTCCAAAATAGCAATAAATACGACTGAAGTCAACTTGATGCCCCTTTCCAAGTTGACTCCAGATCTCCATAGATCATGCATGTTAGATCCCACTAATCTAGGATGTCTAATTGACTCCCACGATTTGTGGATCTCAGATCTCCTCTAAAGGTGGATGTCTATTTTGGAGACACAAATGTAATTTAAGTTCGCTTTAGTCAGGTGTTAGTCAACTGAGGTAGACTTCCAGTTTGACTTTTGTTTAGTTTCAGTTAACTGAAGTAGATTTCCAGTTAACTGCTTGCTCACCTACTTTTAGACATAGGAATAAATCTTGCTGATTGGCAAGAACTGATTGTTAACTCAAGGAGATTTTAGGGTTGCCTACTCCTTTGAGTTTCTATAAATAAGAGCCTTGGGCTCATTATTTGTTTAACTTTTATTTTGCTAGGCAAAATTGTTGCGCCATTGTTGCCAGAGTTTGTTTGTTTGTATCTGTTCACTCTTGGACGAGAGTTTGTTGGTTGATCGTAATTGTGCATGATTTCGTGCCTTTGTTGTCCCGACCTTCATAATTCTTTTAAAAAGCTTGAAGAAGAAAATCAAATGGTGTATGCTTGCTTGATCTAAATATTTGAGTTGTTTCAACATCTTTGTTCCCAATAGTGTATTGTTTCAATCTCCTCCTCGGACAGGGGTTCCTCCTCCTTGGATATTTTGTTATCGATTACTATTGTTTGATGTTGTTTAATGAATTGTCTTTCAGCGTACACTTTGGACAGGTGTTGTCACCTCCTTAGGAATCCGGTTAGCCAAATCATCGTACCTTGTTGTTTCCAGTAAACTGTTTCCAAGCCTATACCTCAGACAAGGGTTCCTCCTCCTTGGCAAGTCTCTAATTCAGTCTACCGTAAAGAGTGTTCACTTGCTTAAAACCTTATCCCAAGTGTATATCTGAGAGTTCAAAGCCTCGGCCATATTCTACGGAGACGGAGGATTCAAGTGATCCCACCCATCCATTTCGCTCCTACACCCTCACGCTCCGTTTATCTTGAGGAAGTAGGATAGTCTAGAAACTAGTTAGTCGTAGTTAAGATCTGCGGAAACCAAAGAAAAAGATTAGCTACAGCACATTGTGTTTATGCACCCTTGTGTCCTGCCGCTAAGTAAAAAAAGATAGGAACCTTAGTACACCTTTCTTCACAGAGAACATCAACAAAAAGAGATCTTCCTCTTTATAATCCAAAGAGCAGTACTAACACACTTGCAATAGCTGTCCGTTTCCAATAAGCACTCCAGAGGTGCTAATTGAAACGCCAACACTTCTCAAGGGAGAAAAACCCAACAAATATATTGCTTGTATATTGAAGTAATGAAAGCAGAAATCTGCTTACAACTCAGGCACAACACAATGCTGAAATTGATACAATGAATAATAGCACTTCTCCTAGATGCGCTAATACAAATGAATATGAATCTCCTTGAATTCGATCTTCTGTTGCAAGATGATGATCTGCTGCTCAAGTGCGAACTTCTTCTAGAGATGCGAATGTGAATGAATGAACTTGATGATCAAATGAGAGATCATCACCTTGTATTTATACAAAATAAGGTGACTCTTCAAGAAGGTCGGCCACTTTTTAGAAATAATTAATTACATGAGTCGGCCACAATAATAAATATAATTCATTTAATAAAGTGAAGCGCTTCTTCACTTAAATCGGACCATAATAAATTAAATAGCCTTTGGCTATCATTTAATTTATTTCTTTTATTTAATGCAGCCGCTGGAAGTAATAGGCCCGACACTGAAACATCAACACTCCCTCTCAACTAGGGAGGATTACTTCCTAAAACACAAGGTCATGGAATCTCTCAACATGACACTCACAATGGCTACACCCATATGTGAGAAGAGAACACATCATGGAGTCACTCAACGTGATGTTGTCCATCATGGCTACTCCCATGCATGGAAAGATGTGATGAGCCCAACTGGCTCCTTCTGAAACCCATGTAGTTTTGCTTATCTTTTTGTGTTTTTAGTTTTTTAGAGAAGATTTCTAGACAGAAGAGAAGGGGCATACAACATATAAATGCTCACAAAACTCAAATCTAAGCTAAAACTTGCAAAATGGAAGTACAAAAGGTATTCAATAACTGAAACAATGCAAATACAAATTACAGACATACTCGAAATGCTCCAAATTATTTAAATAAGAAAATAATTCCAATTGCCAGTCAAGAATGGTGAAACTGACAGAATTGGATGTCGAAGCTACAAATCTGACTTCTCCCAAATAGAAACTGGATACAAGCAGATGTGAAGGAGGGACGCCAAGAATGGAACACTATCTGAAGCCAAAGGGAGGCATTTTTTCAAGTCACATTTCCCAAGGCAAATGGTACGGCCAAGGAAAGAAACTGAAGAACTGATGCTGAAAACTGCAAAATAGATGAAGAAGACGTCTCTGGTGTAGAAGCCCTCTTCCTTATTGTAACTAGTAAACAAATCAATAGAAACTCTAATTAAGCTCAATAGAACCTCTGAATGAAGCCCTCACAGAAGCACTAATTCGATTGGTCTCTCAGTCTCAAAAATGCTCAACACTGAAGAAGAACTCGCTCTCCAATGGAAGAAATGCTCAAACCCTTGTCTCAAAGAATAGCACAGGAGAAAACCAAATGGCAAAATCAAATAATCATGAATGAGTTTTATTTGCCAAAAATGCCTTATATATCCTAAAGGCACGAGTTTCAAGAAAAGCATAACTTGGCTCAAAAAAAATACATTTAAAATATATTTAATTCATTTTTCCATAGTTTGGCAATTAAATAATTGTTTTACCCAGTTGAGCGCACTTTTGTACTTTAAGTGATTTAATTTTAATCACTTTATGAAATATTTAAGTGATATAATATTTATAAAGTCAATTTGACTTTATAATAAATCGTTAAGTTAAATAGTTAACTTAAATAACTTAAATATTCATAACTCTCTCCAAACTCCATATATCTTCATGCTGTCAGAAGCTGGCGAACACTGAACCATAAATGCATGTACTGAAACCAATACTGGAGTGAAGAAATGGGCAATGACAATACCCACTAAAATGGCTTCTGACCCTCTAACCAGATCCTATTAGCCTACGAGAGTCTAAGTAATAGGCTAACCACCATCAAGCAAGATCACGTCGAAAAGGGGGACATTACAAAAGAACATGTGCACATGTGCCCATCACGGAGTCACTCGATGTGATGTCGTCATCTCATCATGATATTCACCATGGCTCCCATAGGGTGAATAAACACAAGTACAAAACAATATCATCACGGACTTGTTGGTTGAAAATTTTCTATACTTGGGAAAGCATACAAAATTGTGGTTTCAGCCTCAGTATGTGAGATAAAACTCTCCTAATTAAGGGAAGGCCCCCCCTTTGCTTTCTATTTTAACAATTCTGAAATTAACTCTAACTATAAATCTATTCTAAATCTAGGTGAAACTCTGTCTTGTTCTCTTTTTTCAGACAAGACACTTATTCTTTTCTCTTATTTCAAAAAAGAATCACAGCTGAAAGCATAAATGATTGATGAAATAAACAAATAAAGAAGCAAAGTTTTTATAAAGGCACAAAGTCCTTTGTTGCTCCTCTAGGACAGGAAAAAAAATTGAAAGCACAAAGTCTTTGAAAACTTACTCTCCTATCAACCTTTTTAGATGATTTTTTGGTAACCAAGTACAATATGTAGCAACTCAAAGTCTAATTACATGATGCACTTTTTATGCACAAACATATAAAATAAAAGCAGCACAAAGTCTGCAAGTTACCCCCTTTGCTTGAGCATTCTACAATAGCTTCAAACGTGACAAACTGCTCAAAGTCTGCAGTATCAAATCTGAAAACCAACCTAAAACTCCAAACGCAATAAGCAGCTCAAAGTGTGCAAAATTCAGCTTGAATCTCTCTTGTATAACACCACAAAACTCACAATCGATATGCAAAAAATGTCGTCACATAACACCTTAAATCAACACAAAGTTTGAAAGCAATTTGCCTCTTTTAATTGACTGTAATTTGATTTACATCTAAGCTCAAAATCTTAGAGTGCACATACAAACTAGCAAAGTTTTGTTGCATTGCCAAAAAGATAGGTATTACAATAGACCCCCTCAAGTATTTATAGGAGAGAAGCCTTGAGAAAAAGGTGGGAGGATCCCAACAAACTTGAGAAATTCTCTCAACCACTAACTAATTGCAGTTGACTTATTCAACATTACAAGTTCTATTGTATTTTCACTTATAATGTAATCCCATGTAAATACATTTTACAACTTTGCAAGTGATATGATTACTTGCAATTAAATTTTTCCATTTTACATGTAATTTGTCAAAAGTAAATTACAAGTACACAATTGAAAATATTTAAGTGTCCGAAGACACGACTTGAACTACATCATCCTTGATTGGGTCTTCCTGCTGCTGTTTGGGAAACATTCTTCCATCTCTGTGTTGAAAGCATTCATTTCAATCATGTCACTTATTCAACTCCTTGTGTGGCTTTGTCATATTGTTCTTTCTTTGTATCATTCTCCAGCCTTGCAATTTGCTTGAAAAATAAGGCCCATGCCTTATATTATTGATTTGGTAGGTCATGTGTGCAAACAGGACTAATGAGAATGACACAAAGGGGCTGCAAAAGTTAGGCCAAAGCTCAATTTCGGGTTTTTCAAACTAAAAAACAAGTGAAAATAACATAAAAAGGCCAAAATCGGGTTTTTAAGAACACTTTGCAAGTTAAAATCTCATCCCTTAAGCAAATCAGGCTTTTTAGACCCTTAAGCAATTTCACTTGTTCAACTTATGACTAAAATCAGACATTTTGGAGCATTCAGCAACTTTTTCATGACGGGTCGAACTTTTTGGAGCATTTAGCAATCTCATTTTATGACTTAAAAGGCAAATCGGACTTTTTAGAGTCTTTAGCAATTTTACTTTTCTCACTTAAGAGCAAATCGGGCTTTTTAGAGCTCTCAACAATTTTACTTTTTGACTTAAAAGCCAATCGGACTTTTAAGAGCATTTAGCAATTTTACTTTTCTCACTTAAGAGCAAATCGGGCTTTTTAGAGCTCTCAGCAATTTTACTTTTTGACTTAAAAGCAAATCGGACTTTTTAAAGCATTTCGCAATTTCACTTTTCTCACTTAAAGCCAATCGGACTTTTTGGAGTCTTCAACAATTTTACTTTTTGAACATAACATGTAAAGTGAGTAAAAAGTTCCTACACTTGTAATGGAGTTAAAAAGTTCCTACAACTCACTTGCAAGTCATTCAAAAAGTTCCTACAACTTGTTATGAAGGAAAAAAGTTCCTATCATTGACTTGCAATGAAGGCAAAAAGTTCCTACTTGCAGTGATGCCTCAAAAACCCGAAATTGACCCAAAACATAAGAAAAAATGACTCAAAGACAAGGCAAATGAAGTCGGAATGCGATGAAATTTGGAGCAAAGATTCAAAATGACCCAAGGAATAATTTCCATTTTTGAAACAGAGATTTTTCACCTCGTAAAGCATGCCTTAACACAAAAAGATCCCTACTTGCAATGGTGATCAAAAATCTCGAAATTGGACAAAACAAGGGGAAAAACATGTCGAAATGCTCCCAAATTTCACACAAGGCAAAATAGGAAAGAGACCACTGGCTGCACAATTCAATTGGAGAATTTTGGTGCCTCGAAATACGTTCCATAGAGATTTATGAAAAAATTTTAGGCAAAATTTCATATGGGTTGTCCAATTTTGAGAATTCAAAATTGAGGAAAACAAGACTCTCTCATGTGACGTTGTCATGGAGTAACTCAACATGACATCAACCATGGCTACTCCCAGAGGGTGGAAACAAGGGCTTTCACCTCAAATTTCTCTCACAGAGAAAAATGCATTAAAGCAAATCATAAAAGATCACTGAAGTTGAGTCTCCCTCTCAGCTAGGGCTTCATTCTCCACAATACCAAGCTTGTCTCAGAATTACACAAACTTTACTCTGGAGAGAAGCTTGGTGAGAATGTCTGATGTCTACTCATCAATGCTAATATACTTCAACTGGATAGCTTTCCTCAATACCATATCTCTGATATAGTGGTATTTGATCTCAACATGTTTTGTTCTGTCATGAAACACTAGATTGACAAAAAGCTTCACACAACTTTGATTATCACAATAAATAATAGTTGGCTCCAATGATTGTCCAAATAATCCTGCAAGGAGCTTCTGAAGCCACACTACTTCCCGAGCTGCCACACACGTTGTAATGTACTCAGCCTCTACGATGCTCAATGCCACTGAAGACTGCTTCCTGCTACACCAGGAGATCATCGCAAACCCCAAATTGAAACAACATCCAGAGGTGCTCTTCCAATCAGCAACACACCCTACCCAATCAGAATCAGTATAACCATGCAACTTCAAGTCCACACCAGAAGAATATCTCAAGCCATACCCAACTGTTCCACGCAAGTATCTCAGGATATGTGTTGCTACAACTAGGTGTATTTTCCTTCATTCACACATGAACTGACTAAGTGCACTCACTGCATAGCAAATATTTGGTCTAGTATTAAACTAGATACATCAATGATCCAATCAACTGCCTGTACATAGTAGGATCCACTAGATCTGAACTAGCTATAGCCTCCTTTAACATTTGAAAATTGGTTTCCATAGGTGTAGACATGGATTTGCAATCCATCATACCAAATCTCTTCAAGATGTCTATTGTATACTTCCCTTGACTTAGAATGATCTCATTAGGCCTCTGCCATACTTCTAAACCAAGGAAGTAATGCATGTACTTAAGATCCTTCATTTCAAATTCAAAAGCCAATTCCTTCTTACATTTGATAATGAGGTGTTCTTCTCCAATAAGAAATAGATCATCAACATAGAGGGCCAAGATCAATGATTTTCCATCTTCCATCAATTACCTTGAAGTACAGGTTTGAATCAGCATCATTCTCGGAGAAGCCCAAGCTCAGCAGGTATCAATCAATCCTCTCATACCAAGCACGAGGAGCCTACTTAAGGCCATACAAAGCCTTCTTCAATCTACAAACATGAGACTCCTTCCCATAAACTTCAAAGCCATCAAGTTGCTCAACGTATACTTCTTCAATTACACCATTTAAAAAAGGTGTCTTCACATCCATCTAGTGTAACTTCCATCCTTTAGCTACTGCAATGGAAATGATAGTCCTGATGGAGGTATAACGAGCAACTAGAGCAAAGGTTTCCTCATATTCTATTGCCTCTTTCTGAGAGAATCCTCTAGCCACAAATCTAGCCTTGTACTTCTCAATGCTTCCATCAGCCGCATGCTTGATCTTGAAAAGCCACTTAGAAGATACAACAGATTTGTCGTTTGGTCTAGGTACAATGTCCCAAACATCGTTCTTGAGGATACATTGATATTCTTCAGCCATAGCATCTCTCCATACTTGCTGACTTGAAGCTTCCTCAACACTAGAAGGCTCAGATTCAATCATTTCACTCATCAATGCAACATAGGTTGAAAACTTTTGAGGTCTTTTGCTTTCTCTAAATGTTCCTCTAGGCGTTGCAAACTTTTCTACCTCCTGCATTGTTTGCCTAGCCCATAGAGGTCCCTTTTGACCAATAACAATGTTTGTAGGCCCATCAGTAGGTTCCAAAGGCTCAACTAGATCATCATCTTTTTTAGAATCAGTAGCCTGCCTCTAAATCTTAGGAGTATGGTCAACTTCCATGTCCTAAGGAGACTCTTGGTCTTCATTGTCTATCTCCATGTGAGAGCCTTTAGATCTCTTGAATGCAACATCTTCTTCAAATGTAACGTCCTTGTTGATCTCTATTAGTTTCTGACTTGGAATGTAAATCCTGTAGGCTTTTGAAGACTCACTGTAGCCCACAAATATTCCCTTCTTGCCAGATGGTTCCAACTTTGTCCTTTTATCTTTAGGGACATGAACATACACAGGACATCCAAATATTCTCAAATGGCTAACTTCAGGGTTCACACCTGTGAAAGCTTCTTCAGGAGTCATGTTCTCCAAGATACGATGAGGGCTCCGATTCTGCACATACACAGTTGTCCTAGAAGCTTCGGCCCAAAGGAAAATTTGCAAATCCTAATCATGAATCATGGCCTTAGTTGCTTCTACAATAGCTCTATTCTTCCTTTCTGCTACACCGTTTTGTTGTGGATTGTAGGGAACACAAAACTCCCTCTTAATTCTTGCTTCAACACAATAGTTACGAAAGCTTCTAGAGATGTATTCTCCTCCATTATCAAATCTCAAAACTTTGATCCTCTTCACTGACAAGTTCTCTACTTGAGCTTTAAATTCCTTGAATCTCTCAAGTACTTCCTCAAATTCTTTAGTCTTTAAGAAATAAATCCAAGTGTTTCTAGAGTAGTCATCAATGAAAATTAAATAATACAAGAAACCACTCAAAGAAGCAACAAACATTGGACCACACAAATCAGAATGAACAAGATCTAGAATGCATTTGGATCTACTTTCACTACTATGAAAGGGTCCTTTAGTATTCTTACCCAATGCGCATCCTCGGCAAGTACCTTCATGCTCCTATCTGAGTTTAGGAATGTCAGTGACCATCTTCTCCATCATTGGAAGCACTCGAAAGTGAATGTGAGCAAGTCTTCTATGCCAAAGCTCACATGAACTTGATGTATCATGCAACAAATCCTGTAGTGGACGAGTGGAAAGTCTGTAGAGACATTCTTGCCGAACACCAATCACTTGGGATGACTTGATGCTAGAGTTCTTCGGCCATGCAAGAACTTTACCTTCGGAGAATGTAACTTGATATCCCTTGTCCTCCAACGCTGAAATAGAGACAAGGTTCCACTTGATGGCTAGTACAAATACTGCATCACTCAACTGCAAGGAGATGTCGGAATCCAAGTGAAGAGTGGAGGTCCCAACACCTTTCACTGAATAACATGCATCATCTCCAATTATGACTTGAACACTTGTATCTCTCATCACCAAATCTGAAAGATGTTCTCTAAATCCAGTAATGTGACGAGAGGCGCCACTATCAATCAACCAAGCATTGCTGTCTGCTGGAACATTGCTTGACAAGGCATAATAGAATAGAAATTCACTTGAATCCTTTTGAGGAGAGATCTCACCCACATCTGCAATTGAAGCATGTTGTTTAGGTCTAGTTGGGAAATCCTTTCCATAGTGACCAAATTGTCATTTCTGAAGCACTGTATATGCGAAAGATCCTTCTTCTTAGATGCAGGAGCACCATCAGATCTTCCATCTTTATTCCTCTTGAAGTAGCCTTTCTTTCCTTCTCTTCCTTTCTTCTTCAAGGATTGAGCGGCAAGTACATGAATCTCCTCATTGGTAGAATTTTTCCCATTGCCTCTTGCTGCTAATCTCGATTCCTTTTGAATGCAATCTGCCCTCAAGCGATCAAACCCAGGTAGCTTTGATCTCGCACTAATGCCTTGGATATATGGTTCCCAAGATTTAGGAAGACAATTAAGAGCCAACATGGCCAAATCCTTATCATCAACCATATGCCCAATGGTAGAGAGTTGATCTCTCAATTTACTGATCTTCATGAAGGACATGACAGAATCTCCTTTCGCCATCTTGACATGATGAAGTTGTTGCTTCAAGGCAAGAGCTTTGCTTGTGTTATTGAACTCATACATTTCCTCTAAGGTTTTGAACATTTATCTTCTTGTCTTCAACTTGGACATAATTGCCACAAGGTGGTCCTTCACCGAATCAACCAAAATCTTTTTTGCCTTGGTGCCATTCTTCTTCCATTGTGGCTTCTCATTTTCATCGGAAGGTTCGGGAACTTCGCCCTCCACGAACTCAACAAGCTCATTTTCTTCCAATGCAAGCATCACTCTAAACTTCCAAGAGGTGAAGTTGGAAGCACCTTTAAGCCTATCTTCGATCTTGCTGGTTCACCATTTTAAAGATGAGATAGATGCAAGAAGATGAGAACAAGAGTGGATGAAAGCACTGCTTATATAAATCTGATCACGATCTTCTTTAGACCCACTCTAATACCATGTTGGTTTTAGGATCAAAACTTCAATAAGCAGAAATGCAGCACATAAGACAATGGACACAACAAAATACCCTAGGAAAACCCTCCTCAAAGGAGAAAAACCCAGCAAATATATTGTAATGTCCCCTTCTCAACAATGATCTAGCAATTGGCCGTTAGCATATTCCGGAGACCCGTAGGCTACTCGGAATTGGAAATTAGGGTTTCCTATCTTCTAGGAGGTTCTTTCAGCTTTTTCTGAGGCTTGGCCTTAGAATCTTGGAGTCTAGTTCACGGTTCTTTTCTAGGTTTTCAAAGAGCTTCGCAATGGTATAACATGCATGATGTTCTGAGCAATTTTTTTGAATTTACTATTTTTAGTAAATTCTATTTCTGGCAATGGTCCTGTTGGCTTCAGCACAATTGGATCCTCTCTTCAATCTGTTCAATGGGTTATGTTGAGTTTGGCTTTTTGGCTCAATTTTTGGAGAGAAGGTATTTTAATTAATAATGTTATATTTTCACTTTATGACCTTGGCCTAGTGATATAACATAAAGTTGTGTTTAAAAAAGGGTCTTCATGGGTGGACGCCTAATCAGGAGGTGGGATTAATATTTCCTAAGGTTGAAAATATGACTTAAAAAATTGGACACCAACTTTGAGAAAAAAGCATTGTTTTATTTAATCAAATATTACACTTCATGAAATGGAATGCCAACTTGAAGAGGAATTAGAGTCAACTTGAAATTTGAATTTGTTTGACTCCTGGAGATTGGGCGCACTTCTAGAGGCTTCTAGAAATTCTTCTCAAAAGCTTTATAAGGAGAGTTTGGTTCTTCATTTGGATTATCTCTTGTCTACACTATTGTTATGTTGCCGAAATGGTGAGTGAATAGCTTCGAGGAAAGTGTTGACATGTGTTTTATGACAACACCAACACAGAATAAAATGTCCAACGGTCACTCTATTCTCTCTTGATCAAAGTATTCCGCATGCTAAGATTGCGTGAAAGTTCATGCGTTCAACTCCAAGGTTCCTTTTATCGCCAATAGACTCAGTTGGTTGATGTGAATATGCTGGGTATTCCAAGGGGACTTACAATTGTTCAATTAAGTGAAGCATATGAAAGATTTTGACTATGATGCTCTGATAGCTGAATCGATGGGAAAATGCTAAATTTAAAGGGATAAGGGGTAGGAATTCTATGATCTATTTCTAAGGGGTGGAATGCGAGGAAAAACTTTGACAATCTTCAAACCAAACTTTGTTTCGTCTCCCCTTCGGACAACTCTAACAAAGTTGGTGCAATCTTCAAAGGATGGATAAGATGTTCAAATTGTGGCCCAACATGTGCACTCCGTCACAATGATGCAAGTGAACACACGAGTCACAACCGAAGTTAGGTACTGATATTCCAGTTGACCACGCAGGGCAGACTTACCGTCAGCAAGTCCGCTAGTGGTATGGATAAAGGAAGATTTGTCCAAACCAAACGCCACACTCCACAATTAACAACTATTTGCATAAAACAAAGTCTACTTTACTCTACTCTACTTGAATTGGAAAGACGAAAAAGTCTCGTCAACTGCTCACAACGGAAGAAAGACTCACCAATCAATGAAAATCCTTATATTATGAGTCTTACACAACAACCTTTTACAAAAACCTTCAAAGGGAAAGTTTTTCTTTCCTTTTCAAACTAAGCTAACTCCTAGCTCTACTCTCTAATTGCCTTCTCTACTATCTAGCTCAACTCTATCTCTGATTTCTGTCTAACTCTTTATTCTTTTACAAATGAGGGGGGATACCCCTTTTATATCAAGCCCAGTCCAGTGGACGGCTTAGATTCAAATACAATGTAAGGCCCAGATTGAGCCACCTAAGCCCTGATTAGGGTTCTAGCTCTAAAAACCGCCACCGAGAGGAGTGGGGCAATGAATGCGCTGAAGATTCTCCACTCCTCATCATGAACCACTATTTGTCATCAATGCACATCATCTCCTTCCAAAAGATCATCATCTAGAAGGGCGTTTCCTTTCTCCTTTTCGCTGGCTGCAAACCTGATGAACCTGGCCAATACTGCCTCAACTTCCTGATCCGAAATGGGAGGAATGTGATCCAACTGAAACTCTAACACCGTAACTGTTTGCCCATGCCGGGCACAAGATTTCTTCTAGGCAACAAGGGCGTCCTGGGTGTTCTGAATAATACTGGAGAACGTAGAAGTGTTCTCGAAATCATCCCGTGTGAAGGTCTTCACCTCAGAAAAGAATGGTGTTAATCTATTCTTCAAGCCATCAACAGTCACCTCTTCAGAAGTCAGCCTCCTGGCAAAGATTGTCTCCAACGTATTGAGGACTCCATCCAGAATATTTGTCGTGGCCTTTCTAACCCTAACAGAATCCGTCTGTGATGCATCGTAGAACCCTCGGCCTGTGACTACTGAAGAGTACCATCCGGCGAAGTCATAACCCCTCCTGAATCACACCTCCCTCAACCAAAATCTGTAGATGTATGCTCATCAAAGCCCCCAAACGAAGAACAACTCTCGTCTGATAGATACGAACCTCACCCCAAGCATGGTTAACTGCATCCATCCTTGCCATAATATCGGAGGCTTGCCGATAGGCATGTGCAAGATCCTTCATAAACTTTTATGTTTCAGCACAAACGTTGGCAACCCACTTGTTTGCCTGTTGTGCCATTCTTTTCAAATCCTCTAAGCCACTGATTGACTCCCTAGAGAATTCAGCTGGTAGCTCAATCGCCGGATTCTCTTGCCCACAAGGAGGGGACAAGTGATGCACATAACCAATCAATGTCTTGTGCTCTACCTTCAATTTCTTATACTTGCCCTCAATATAGGACAATCTATCCTTGAGTGCTCGATAGGAATTATCGCACTCCTCAACCACTTGTGCTCCAGTAGGGCGGCCAAGTTCCATGGTCGTAATCACATAGTTTTCTGGAACGGCCTCCTCTCGATCACATTCCACCCTAGGCACTGCCACATGTAGTGTTCGAGAGCCATCCTCATCTGTTGAGATCTTAGAGAACTTCCTGGCCTTCTTCTTTGTTGGAGGTGCACTGATCCTTTGCAACAACTCCTCCATCTCAGCTGCTGGATCAGTCTCATCTACAGGATCATGTCTCGTCCTGTCCCTTAGCCATTCTGGCACCTCCTACCGCATATCTGATATAACAAAAGACTGCTCAACCTCGCCCTCTATCTCATGAACTTCTTCACTGCCTTCATTCTGACGAGGCTCGTCATCATCAATTGGCTCAGTATCTCCTGAGCTATGGGCATCCTGATCTGAAGTAGCATCGTCCTCAAGAGCTGCCTCAATCTCCTGCTGAAACTGAGTATCAATGGCCATCCCCTCATCCGTCTCTTGCTGATTTTCTTCCTGGGGCATGTTGATGCTCTGGCCAACCGATTCCCTGCGAGGTGGCTAACTTGCCACTTGCACTGCCTGTTTTGCATTTAATCTTTCTCTTTGATCAGCAAACAATGATACTTCCTGAATACTCGGAGAATGTGCCCGAGATGGTGTATGCAAGGACTCCTCAACTCTCAGAGGTTCAGGTTGAACTGGCTCTTTCTCTCTTGGCTCTGGAGTTTGATCAACCCGCCTTCTCTGTCTAGCTGTTGGCGATCTATGATCTCCCATCAAATTGTACATGAGGGGAATTGATCTTCCCTTAAGTCGGTTGACATGCCTCTCTACCCAACTCCGTGTGAATGTTAAGACTGGGATACAAAGTGTATCCAAGTCAGTAATCTCTGGTTCTGACCAATCTGGGAGTGGTAGAGGCGTATCCCTCACTGTCTCGTAATCAGCCTGTACAACATTTATGTCTTCTTCAATTTGATCTGGCACTGGGACAATCTCGCACTCCCTGATCATCACCAACGGTATCCGAGAAAACATTCTCCTCCTAATCTCGATCTCATCCACTGCACTTGCCCAGAAGTCCTCAATCTATGCCTTATGCCTGAACTCCTCGGACAATATCCATCTGATATTCTTGTGGGGATCATAGTGTTGTCTGCTGCTATGGTAGGAAAGGTGGAAGAATTGGAGTTCATTTTCTGCCTCCCTAGCTGCTTGTAGCGATGGACAAATTTCATCTGAATTCCCCATGGTGATAGGGAATCCAAGTCAACCCTTCCTCTTCTTTTGAATCTTATCAAAGGCAATGAGTTGCCTAGATACTTCCTGTTGTGACCTTTTCACACATCGCCCCATTCAAATGGGGACCCCCAATTTTTGCTCCATTATGGTCTTTTGGCTTTTGTTTTGTCTCTCTCTCTGATCTTTCTGTTCTTCCGGGGATGTCCCGTCTTTTGACCTAATTGAAAATTTTGGCTAAGTCTATGAAATTAGGGTTTTGTTCTTCAGGCTTAATTGAGATCAAATCAAGTTGGTAAGTTGACATCTGAGCTTAGCATTGCAGTCAGAAGGCTTCCAGCGGACTCCTACTGAATTTTCATCATGTTCTGACGACTTACTATTTTTATTAAGTGTTCAATCTGGGAGCTTTTCAACAAGATTTCAGGATTCTGACTACATCAACGCATTCAGGCAGCTTCTGAGTGCCTACACATGAAATTTGAACGGATTCAGACAACTGGCTATTTTTAGCAGTTTTGGCTTCAAGAGCCATTTTCAGGGCTTAAACATACAACTCTCCGATGGATGACAGGAGAATTGATCTGGGTTTTCCAAGACCTTCGCAATGGTGTAACATGCAAATCAAGATGATGACTTTCAGAGTTCAGCCTTCCGAGGCTAATTTTAGGGTTTGCATGCAGGAATTTTCAATGCATGTCTGGATATTCCATGTGGGTTTTGCGAGAGCTTCGCAATGATATGACATGCAAGCGGAATGAATCAGTTTTCAAGGACTTACTATTTTTAGTCAATGCTGGAACTTTGACCAGTTTTTTGGGTTTTTTTGGGTTTTTTGAGATCCCACGGGCACTGTGACATGCAAACTCATCCGACGTCCGATCGACCACTTTCCGGACACTTACTATAAATAGCACTGTCATCCCGGCAGCTACCCAACATTTCAGTCCAGCAATCAGGAGCAATCAGGGAATCGGGAGCAGTCCGGGGCACATGCAAATCAAATTAGGGTTTCCACTTTTATAGGGGCGAGACACAAAAATTGCCAGAATAAAGTACCCCACCGATATCAGCATCATCCAAGCAACCTACTGGCAAAATTTGAGCGAAATCGGAGAACTTACTATTTTTAGTAAGTCATCTCAGGGCTATAAATAGCAGGTCTACACCCGAGGTAGGTATGAATAGGGCACTCAAGTTATCAGGATCAGGCAGAGCAAGTTTCAAGTCAAACGGAGCTACTGAAGACAAACAACTTTGAAACTTACTATAAATGGCAGGTGGCTATAAATAGCAGGTCAGGGTAGAGGACAGGAGAAAACAGGTTTACAAGGCAAAGAAGATCATATGGTGAAATTTTCAGGCAAAACGGAGCTGTGGAAGTCAAAAATCAAGGGACTTGCTAAAAATAGCACAACTTGCTAAAAATAGAATGCATAAGCAAAGGCAGGTAGAGGCATGGAAAATTTTCTAAGTATGGGAAAATAAAAGCAAGAGCTCCAAAAGGCACCCACCTCAAGCAAGAAAACTTTGAAAATTGTCCGAGTCACAAAAGGTTGTTGGAGGCTTGAAAAGTTGCCAAGGCAAAATTAAAAGCTCACATGTGTAAATGCGCCTTTAAATGAAAGTTGATGTTAAATGCGCCCACCTTGAGGAAGTGCCTTCAAAATTATTCTAAGGCATTGGAATTCCTTGAGGCATCCTCAAATGCGCCCAAGGAAGGTGAAGAGCCACTAAATGTGGGCAGAATTCCTTCACACCCCTCCAAATGCGCCCAAGGCATAGGCAACTTCCTCCTCCCTATAGCAAATGCGCCCAAAAGTTTCTCCACCCAATGCTATTTGCGCCCAAGGAAGGAAGTGTTTAAAAAGTTTCTAAGGCGTGGACTTTTCCCTCAGACACCCTCAAATGCGCCCAAGAATGGAAGTAGCATGAGTGATATGCGCCCAAGGGTGAAGATGGAAGTTGACATGGGCAAATGTGCCCTCAAGCAAGGGAAAGTTCCTCCAGCACATGCCATTTGCGCCCACAACAAGATAAAAGGACAAAGGTGAAAATACGCTAAGTGGTGGAAATTCCTCCCCACCCCTTCAAATGCGCCCACATGTGGAAGCCAACTAGGCTAAATGCGCCCAAGGTGGAGGAATCACAAGGGAAAAGTTTCTAAGTATGGGAAATTCCTACACACCCCCCTAAATGCGCCAAGGTTGAGAAGGTGGAATAAAATGTTCTAAGTCAAAAAAAAATTGCAGCTGCATACTCCAAATGAGCCCAAAATGTAGACAAGGAAAACGTGGTTGAAATAATTTTCTAAGTGTGAAAAGTTCCTTCACATATTCTCAAATGCGCCCAAGAAGGTTGGAGCTTAAAGGGAGAAAATTGCTAAAGGCGTGGAAATACCCAAGGGATTAAAATGGAAACATGATAGGTGAAATGTGCCCTTCATGGGTGAGTTAATTAAATTTAAATTTTCTCCAAGGCATTACAGGGTAAAATAAAAAAAGTACACCTAGGAGGTGATGTTGGAAGTTCCAGAGGCAAGATCAAATGCGCCCATAGACAGAAGGGAATTTCTTCAGGAAAATAAAGAAAATACTAAGGCAGGAAAAATGGAGATTACAAGCGTGGAATTCCTCCAGAATGAAAATGGAATAAACCTTAGTAATTTTTATTATTTTTCAAAAATAATAAAAATTAAACTTACCCCTTCATCTGGATACACATGGAAATTATGATTTCTGAGGGGAAGTTTCTTCTAGGTATTGAACATTTTCCACTGGGAGATTATTTAAAATTGTTCCTCACCTCGTTCAAGCTTTTTCGACAGATGTTTTTGCCTGGCACCCGTTTAATGGATTTCTCAGGTGAAGTAAAAAAATAAAATCTCTAAGGCAAATACGAGAAAAGTTTCTACAAAAAATGCTTTGGCTTGTGATGTCAAAGTGAGCGCCTGGATTACAATGGATGAAATTCATAAAGCAGGTAAAATTGTCTAAGGGAAAATAAAGCAACAGGGGGTCAAATACACTCACAGGGAAGAAATTTGTCTAAGGCATGGAGGAATTTGAAAATGAATTGAAGCTCGAACATCAAGCATTCAAATGCATCCTCAAGATGAAATATTTTCTAAGGCACAAACTCCAAGCAAGGTGGTGGATACGCCCATGATGAAAATTTGCTAGAAAAGTGATGAATTCTACCACATCCGGAGATCAATCGATCAAAACGTGGGAATAAGGTAAGTAAAGTGAATTTAGATTATAAAGTGTTCTGATGCTCTTCTTTTGTTTTGTAGGATGAACGTTGAAGCCAAGGTGTGAGGACTTGATGAAGCTAGACAACGTTGCAACTTTGGAAAGAAGAAACGACAGTGAAGATTTGGCTAAGACACTAAGAACGTGATGCAAAAGAAGCAAATGCGCCCAAGGCAGTGGGCTAAAGAAATGTGAAAGTTACAGGAAAGAAATGCATCCAGGAATGAGAGCAACAAGAAGAATCAACGCAGAAGAACTTTTTGCAAGGAGGATTTGAACCAAGTGTTGTTGCCTCCTCCTAACGCAACAGAATTGGCAGAGAAGAACAGCGGGAACGCATTTCTAGACGAGAACCTTCTGGAAGAAGACAGTGGGCATTAATTGCAGATAATGGTTCCTGCAGAGGAGTGGAGAATATTCTGTGCATTCATTGCCCCACTCCTCTTTGTGGCGGTTTTTAGGGCAAAAACCCTAATTAGGGCATATATGACTCAATCTGAGCCCTTCATTGTAATTCAATTTGAATCGTTCGTTTGACTGGGCCAACTATAAAAGGGGCATCCCCCCTCACTTGTAATCTATTAGATTAGAACAAGAAATCAAAGAGTATAGAAGATAGAAGTTAGAGTAGATAGAGAGATAGCTTAGAAGTTAGTTTAATTTGAAAAGGAAAGAAAACTTTCCCTTTGAAAGTTTTGTAAGAGGTTGTTGTGGAAAACTCTCATAATACAATGGTTTATCATTGCATGGTGGTTCTATCTTTTATTGTGAATAGCTAGCAAGGCCTTTTCGTCTTTCCAATTCAGATTGATAGAGTAGAGTAGACTTTATTTTATGCAAGTAGTTGTTAATTGTGGAGTGTGGCGTTGTGGTTTGAGCATATCTTTTTTCATCCATACCACTAGCGGGCTTGTTGATGGTAAGTTCGCCTTGTGTGGTCAACTGGAATATCAGTACCTAACTTCGGTTGTGATTCGTGTGTTCATTTGCATCGTTGTGATGGAGTGCACATGTTGAATCACAATTTGAACATCTTACTCATCCTTTGAAGATTGCACCAACTTTGTCAGAGTTGTCCGAAGGGAGACGAAGCGAAGTCTGATTTGAAGATTGTTTAAGTCGATCCTCGCCCTCCACCATTTAGGAGTAAATGATAGCATCTCTAATCCTTATATCTTTTTACATTCAGCATTATTCGGTTAGTTTAAGAACCCAAGCTTCATTGATAGATCTCCCGAAATTTGAAAATTCTTTCTTTGAAGTCAAACAATTACGTAAGTCCCCTTGGAATACACAGCATATTCACATCAACCAACTGAGTCTATTCGCAATAAAAGGAACCTTGGAGTTGAACGCATGAACTTTCACGCAATCTTAGCATGCGGAATACTTTGATCAAGAGGGAATAGAGTGACCGTTGGACATTTTATTCTGTGCTGGCGTTGTCATAAAACACACGTCAGCACTTCCAACATCACAATTCGGTTTGTGGGATACCGGGGCAATCTGTATGGGTAGGAGGAGAATCCTTGCAGCCTAATATAGGTAAACTTCGGAAACTGGATGAACCAACACCCGAACTTCTCAATCAGCTCCTGTGCTTCCCTAGATATTCTGTGGTGGGTCCTTTGCTGCAAGGTCCTCGTTATGTGCATGGTGAAGGCGTCATTGACCCTTTTGTAGTTGGTGGTGCTTGTCAAATGCAACTGCAGACAAGCCTCACATATTTTGAATTGATGGGAGCCACACCCAATTGGTTCTTTGTAGGAAATTCCCCTATACTTCGTCATTCGAGCCAGCATGTAGACAATGTAAGAGCTCATGTAAAACGTTTTTGTTCTCCTCAAGCCACGGAGCTGCTCATGTATGTTGTCACTGATCATCAGTGCCCAGTCCACATAATCTTTGCCTTCCAGCACCAAGTTGACATAATAAAACATCCAAGGTTCCAAGATGAACGCTTGGGGGCATCCTCCAACTCTGCTCAGCATCATTATCAAATCACAAAACTCTTGCCTCAAATCCTCTGAGATTATCTGTTTGGGCAATTTTGTTCGAGTTGGCTTGGGTTTGTTCATCCACCTGGTATTTATCAAATTAGCACACCAGTCATATGTGGATGAGTACATCTTTTCAGCCCTTTCCCTTGTTTTATAATTCATCTTCTCATGGACCGGTATCCCGAATGCTTCTCCAATTGCTTTCGATGTCGGGTTAGCCAATATCTTGCCATCTAGCGAAATGACAGTCCCCTGCTCTGTGTTGTAGAAGTTGGCGCATTCCATGATTAGCTCTGGACACCGAATAGCTGGCGGAAAACTAGCAACTGCATACAGTCCGCTCCTAACAATATTATGCGAAGTCACTGATGGGTGATGGCCTCCAGTCCCCATTATCCTCCTCTTGAATGCCTCCAGGTTGAACGAGCCCAAGTTTGTGTCAGCTAGCTTGCCCAACTTTGAAGAGAATTTTGATTCTAGCAAGAAGGACTTGCTCAACTTCTTAATCACTGCTTGTCTCGATGTGTTTTCCTTTGTGGATTTAGCATGGTTCCCTCTGGCTGTAGCTCTTCTGCTTGATTCGGCCATTCTGCAAGGAACAAAAGTCATTAGAAAACAAGATTTTATAATAATAAAATAATCACTTTTGAGGGTGCCAGCAGATTTTTAAATAAAAAGGCTGCAACACTTTGCCACTTTCAGCTGCAAACCTCAACTGTGCCTGTCTACTTCAAGGTTTTTAAAAGTTTCTCTACTTGCAGCAACACAATGTCAGATGCTGGGAGATGTTTGCAGCAATTCACCCTTAGCAGATTTGAAACTTCTTCAAGTTCGTACTTTCTTCCTAACTTCGCACTTTAGAAACTTACTTTCTCCTCTTGAATTCGTACTTCACACTTTACTTCTCAGCAACTAGAAAGTTTCTCTTTGCAAACTCGTACCTCCCAGCAAATCTCCACCTTTGCTTAAATTCGGATTTCTTCAGCAACTTGTAGCTGGGACTTGGGAATTTGTGCTTCAACAGCCTCAATCTCCAAACTTTGCAAAGCCACGCCCTTGTCAGTTCAACCTCTTGCAAACTCGCACCGCTCAGCAACTTCAAGCTTCTTCACAATTTTGAATTCCTCAACAACTTAAGAATTTTCTCCACAAATGCGTACTTCAGCCTCAGAGAGTGTTTTGCATTCAACAACTTGTGAGAGATATGAAAAAGACTTAGAATATTATAGCCAAGTCGAAATCCAGGAGAGGCTATACTTAGCATATTTTTGAATTCCAATTTCCCCCCTTTTTGGCCAGTTGCAACACTTGTCATCCGGAGCATCGGAATCTTGGACTTCTAGAACTTCAAAATTTCATCACTCCTGCACAGGCCTGCTTCATCATATTTGCTTCTTCAAAATATTAAATCAATCACCTCTTTGAACAGTTTTAAATTTATCTAGCTAAGGCATTTTTCTTCGTTCCGACTAAATTACTTCATTCATCCAGTTCAATTCTCGAGCTAAAACATTCTTGTAGAAATATTCATCTCATTCGCCTTAGAGAAATTTTAAGATTTTCTTAGGAGATTCATCAAAACAGGCACCGGGTAAAATTCTCTGTTAAAACGACACGAACGAGTTGTGGAGTAAGTTTAAATCATCTTTGAATTGCAAACGTTGAATACCCAGAAGAAAACTCCCTTCAGAACTTGTCGTTTCCATGTGTATCCGGACGAAGGGGTACATTTAATTTTTATTATTTTAAAATAATAAAATGGCTAAGGTTCATTTATTTTCACTCTGGATGTCTTCCACAACTGCAATCTTCAATTTTCTCTGCCTTGGCACCTTCTGTGATTTTCCTAAAAAAAAACCTAATTGGCTCTGGGCATACTCCACACTTATTCTTGAAAATCTCCAACTTCATCCCTGCCTTAGGCGCATTTTTCACCCTTAGAAAATAATTAGAATTTTAAATCACCCATGAGGGGCGCATTTGAGGGTGTGAGCTTCTACTTCATCCATTTTATCTCTCCACACCTTAGCAATTTTTTGTCTTAGGAAAAATTCCTAGGAAAACAAAATTCATTTTTAAATTACCCATGAAGGGCGCATTTCACCTCATGCATCAACCTTTGCCTTCATCCCCTAGGCACTTTCACGCCTAGAAGCTAACACTTTACCTTTTTCATCTCACAAGCAAGGGCGCATATCACATGTGGTGGAGGAATTTCATGGCGCATTTCCCCTAGTCAATTTCCACTCTTGGGCGCATTTGAGGTAGCCAACTTCCACCTTTGGGCGCATTTAGGGGGGGGAGAAACAATTCCACCCACACTTGTATTTTCCATCTCTAGGCTTTCTTTCCCTTGGCGCATTTTACATGCCTCTTGCCTTGGGCGCAAATGGCATGTGAAGAGGGAACATGTAGGCGCATTTCACCCATAGTGAGTAAACTTTCTTTTACCTTAGCGCATTTTATCTCTTACCTTCCAACGTTTTTACCTCATGTGGCCACCTTGGGCGCATTTGCCATGGGTAGGAGGAATTCCCCACGTCTTTCATGACCTTTCATCTCCCTTGGGCGCATTTTGGCATGTGGATTTCCATTTCCAAGCGCATTTCTTCATGTTGACTTCCATTTTTGGGCGCATATGGGGTAGCATGAAGGAATTTCCACGCCTTAGTAAATTTTGCTATGCCTTTACCTCTTGTGGGCGCATTTGACCCTTGCTCAAGGAATTTTTGGGCGCATTTAGCCTAGTGTGAAGGAAATTTCACACTTAGAGAATTTTCTTGCCAATTTCTTCATGCCTTGGGCGCATTTCTCTTATGAAGGAAGAATTTTCAAGTACTTAGAGATTTTCAACCCCTTTACTCCTTTTGGGTGCACTTCATGTGTCTTCATGCCAGTTATTACTTATAAATCTCCAACGCCCTAGCCATGCCTTGGCTTTCTATTTTTAGAAAATTCGGAGAAACTAGGGTTTCCTTGCATTTCATCTGTTCTAAGCTGGAGCAGGCATGGCTATGCTTCCATTGACTTTGCCATCTCGTTTATACCTTCTGTCTACCCTGGTATGCTATTTTTAGCCATTTGCTATTTTTAGCAAACCCTAAAATTGATCAATCTTTGTAGCTCTGTTTGTCCCGAAATTTGCTCCAATTGTCCTTGAAGTTGTGAGTGACCTGTTCACACTCGTCTCTAGCACAGTATGTGCTATTTATAGCCATGAGATAACTTACTAAAAATAGTAAGTATTCAGATTATGCTCAAATTTTGCCAGTAGGCAGCCTGAAAGATGCTGATCATGGTGGCATGCTTCGTTTTGACACCTCTGCATTTCGTTCCATCTATTTTTAGACACAGTAGTGGAAGCCCTAATCTGACTTGCATGCGCTCCGGACTGCTTCCGCTTCCCTTGATTTTTGTTGCCTGTCATTCTGCTTGTTGGACTGAAGTGTTGGGTAGTTGCTGGACTGAAGTGCTATTTATAGTAAGTGTCTGAAAAGCGGTCTATCTGATGTCGGATGAGTTTGCATGTCACAGTGCCCGTAGGATCTCAGAAAACCCAAAAAAACCCAAAAAATTGGTCAACATGCAGGCACTGGCTAAAAATAGTAAGTCCCTGAAAACTGATCCATTTTGCTTGCATGTCACATCACTGCGAAGCTCTTCTAAAACCCATAAAGAATTTCCGGACATGCACTGAAAATCACTGTATGCAAACCCTAAAAATAGCCTCTGAAGGCTGTACCGCTGAGAGTCATTATCTCGGTTTGCATGTTATACCATTGCGAAGGTCTTGAAAAACCCAGATCCATTCTTCAATCATGTATTGGAAAATCATATGTTTAGACTCTAAAAATAGCCTCTAAAAGCTGAACTACTAAAAATAGCCAGTTGTCTGAATCTGTTCAAATTTCACGTGTAGGCACCCTGAAGTTCCTTAGATATGCTGAAGTGGTTAGAATCCCGAAATCTTGAGGAAAAGGCCTCCACATTAGGTACTTACTAAAAATATTAAGTTGCCAGATTTTAGTAAGATTTCAGTGGGATCCTGTCCTGAGCCTTCTGACTATACTACTGAACCCAGATTTAACCTTGATAACTCTATTTGACCTCAAATGAGCCTAAAGGATAGAAACCCTAATTTCGCAGACTTGGCAATCATTTCAACCTAGGTCAAATGATGGGACATCCTCGGAAGGACAACAGATCAGAGACAACGAGAACCAAAGCCAAAAGACCAAAATGGAGCAAAAATTAGGGGATCCCCATCTTGGATGGGGTGATGTGTGAAAAGGTCACAACAGAAAGCATACCTCCTAGCCTTGGCTTGACTTCTTGCTTGAAAGATAGCAACTAGTTGAGATATTGTTGTTCTTAATCCTTGAGAGCAGATTGAGCACATTGTCATGAGGTTTTTAGGAGTTTAGATCATTTCTAGAGTTGCTGGTTTGATTGTAGTTGAATGTTGTTTTTATTTAGAAGTCTTAGAGTGAATTTATTTTGGTTGTGGGTAGTTGATGAATTTGTTTTGCAGATTTGGGCAACCCTTCTTGCCAAGCATAAGATTTTAATATCAAGTATTTGATTTTATAGAGCAAAATCGCCCCTCCTTGAGGGTCGTACCATTCTAGACATGCTTTGATTTTCGTGCAAAATAAATGAGTCTTTTCGAGTGATTTCAGTGTCCCATCTTGGGCACCATCAGCATTAGGAGTTTATGCATTTTACTTCATGTCGATTGAGTGAGTTGTGAGTAAGATATAAGAATTTTAGTGAGTTACTATATTGCTAGTTATGCATTTTCAGTGGCAGGTCTATCAAAATCAAATTATTAAAGTTGGCTTTTGGGTGGGGTTTGAGTTTGGGAAGTCACATTGAGTATTGGAAAGTTATTATACATTATTGCAGCATTGATAAACTCCTAATCTTGTGTTCTTGGCAGGTATTCTACCTCATTGTAAGCTGAAAAATAGTAGTGTCAACATTTTTATCTTCTTGCTAAGCACTTTGTATTTCCCACGATTGTGGAAGAGACTGGCCTTGCCTCAGTCTTTCATTTCAGTATTTACTTTCTTGTACTACCCGCTGAAAAGTGGAAGAGGCTGGTATGTGTTGACGTGTTTTTTATGATGACACCAACATAGAATAAAATGTCCAACGGTCACTCTATTCTCTCTTGATCAAAGTATTCTGCATGCTAAGATTGCGTGAAAGTTCATGCGTTCAACTCCAAGGTTCCTTTTAGTGCGAATAGACTCAGTTGGTTGATGTGAATATGCTGGATATTCCAAGGGGACTTAAGTGATTGTTCAACTCTATGAAGCAGTTAAGATACGAATGATCTGACAATGAGGCTCTGATTTCCAAGTTAATCGGGAAAATACTGAATTTAAAAGAGATAAGGGTAGGGATTCTACAATCTATTTCTAAAGGTGGAACACGAGGATCAACTTCAGCAAACTTCAAACCAGACTTTGCTTTGTCTCCCTTAGGACAACTTCCACAAAATCGGTGCAATCTTCAAAGGATGTGAAAAGTGTTCAAATCGTGACACAACATGTTCATACCATCACAACAATGCATATGGACACACGAGCCACAATCGAAGTTAAGTGCTATTACTCCAGTTGACCACGCAAGGCGAGCTTACCTTCAGCAAGCCTGCTAGTGGTATGGACGAAAGAAGACTTGCTCAAATCAAACCATGTATTCCACAACTAACAACTACTTGCATAAAATAAATCCTACTTTACTCTAATCAATTAGAATTGGAAAGACGAAAAGGCCTCGCTAGCTACTCACAATAAAAGATAGAACCACCATGCAATGATAAACCTTTGTATTATGAGAGTTTTTCCACAACAACCTCTTACAAAACTTTCAAAGGGAAAGCTTTCTTTCCTTTTCAAACTAAGCTAACTTCTAGCTCTACTCTCTATCTATTCTAACTTCTATCTTCTCTACTCTCTAACTTCTTCATCTAATCTAACATCTACCTCTACTCTATTACAAAGGAGGGGGGATGCCCCTTTTATAGCTGGCCCAATCCAACGGACGGTTCAGATTGAATTACAATGAAGGGCTCAGATTGAGCCATTTACGCCCTAATTAGGGTTTTTGCCCTAAAAACTGCCACAGAGAGGAGTGGGGCAATGAATGCACAAAATATTCTCCACTCCTCTGCAGGAACCATTATCTGCCATTAATTCCCATTATCTTCTTCTAGAAGATTCTCGTCCGGAAACGCGTTCCCACTATTCTGCCTGCCAATTCTGTTGCGCTAGGAGGAGGGTAAAAGAGTCCCTAAGATTGTCTCTAGAGTTCGTCTACTCAGTCGTTTCAATTCCTGGATGTATTTTTAACTTTCATATTTCTTCAGCTCACTGCCTTGGGCGCACTTAGCTTCTTTTGCATCACGTCCTTAATGCCTTAGCCAAATTTTCACTGCCATTTCTTCTTTCCAAAGTTGCAACGTTGTCCAGCTTCATCAAATCCTCATGCCTTGGCTTCAACGTTCATCCTGCAAAACAAAAGAAGAGCATCAAAACACTTTATAATCTAAATTCATTTTACTTACCTTATTCCCACGTTCTGACTTCCAAGGTCTACTTGATGTCTGATAAAATTCATCATTTTCTAGCAAACTTTTATCATGGGCCCATTTTGCCAGGGCGCATCCCATCCTATTGTTTTCATCCTCCTGCCTTAGCAATTTCATTCACTTGCCTTGCCCACCTTCTTTTAGGAGCTTGGTGACTTAGATAAAATTCCACTCATCCTGAGCTTGAGTGCACTTGACCTCCTCTGCTATCCTTTTCCATGCCTTAGAAAATTTATCCATCTGAGCCTTAGGAACTTTGTTGAATGGGTGCCTGGCCAAAATCCTTGTCGAAACAACACGAACAAGGCGTGGAAGAGTTTTAAACCATCTCCTAATTGGAAATGTCCAATACCCAGAGGAAAATTCCCCTCATAAATCATAATTTCCATGTGTATCCAGACGAAGGGGTAAGTTTAATTTTTATTATTTTTGAAAAAATAATAAAAATTACTAAGGTTTATTCCATTTTTTGTTCTGGACATCTTCCACATCTGCAGTCTTCAATTTCTTGCCTTGTCGTTTTCTTGATTTTCCTGAAGAAATTCCCTTCTATCTATGGGCGCATTTGATCCTGCCTCTGGAAATTCTAACATCACCTCCTAGGCGTATTTTTTTTTATTTTCTCTTTAGAAAATGCCCTAGACAAATTTTAATTTCAAATCACCCATGAAGGGCATTTCACCCCATGCATTTATTTTCACTTTATCTTTCCACGCCTAGGCTTCCTTGTCTTATATCTCCCTTGGGCGCATATTCATGTGCCTACTTCAACTCTTCATGCCTTAGCATTTTTCTCTTCTTGGCATCATCTCTTCTAGGCTTGGGCGTATTTTACCTAGGGAGCTTTTACTTCCTTTTTCGCCAAGCTTTAGAAATATTCTTGGATATCCTCTCTGTTAGGGTGCATTTTCCATGGTAGGCTCTCACTTTCCACACCTTAGGATATCTCTAGCCTAACCTCCTTATGATGGGCGCATTTCACCTAGACTTCCATTCTTGGGCGCATTTGAGGGTGGAGAAGGAAATCCACGCCTTAGAAACCTTTTTTTTTGTGCTTCTCCATGCCTTGGCGCATTTCACACATACCACTTCTATTTTCCACACCTAGAATTTTTTTTGCCTCCACCTCATGTTGCCTTGGGCGCATTTTGCCCATCAAGCTTCTATTCTCAATGCCCTAGGCATTTACCTTTTACCCTTCTTGCAGCCTTGGGCGCATTTCCACATGCAAGCTTCCATTTTGTGACTTAGAAAATTTCCACGCCTCCATTCCTTGCTTGGGCGCATTTTCATGTATGTGAGGGAACATCTACAAGTGGGCGCATTTCATGTGTGCAACTTCCATTTTCAACCCTTGAGGGCGCAAATAGAATAGGCCACTTCCATTTTCAACCCTTGAGGGCGCAAATAGCATAGGCCACTTCCATTTTCAACCCTTGAGGGCGCATTTGAGGGGGTGGTGAAGGAAATCTTCAATGCCTTAGAAATCTTAGACAACCTCCTCATACCCTGGGTGCATTTCACTGTATGTGAGAGAAATTTCTCAACTTAGCGCATATGACATAGCGAGAAGGAAATTTCCACGCCCCTTATGACCTTTCACCTCCCTTGGGCGCATTTGCCATAGGGAGGAGGAAAATGAAGACGCAAATGAGGGGGAGTGAGGGGATTCCCACGCCCATGGTGACTCTTCACCTTCCTTAGGCGCATTTGAGCATGTAGACTTCATTTTTGACTTGGAATTTTTCTCTTCTTAGTTGGGCGCCTTCAAGGGTATGAGCCTCTGTTTTGCCATACTTAGCAAAACTTTCATGCCTCTGCCTTCCTTCCACCTTCACATTCTATTTTTAGTAAATCCTTGCTTTTCTGACTTCCACAACTCCATTTGTCATGAAATTTGCTAGGCGTGATCCTCATCGCCTACTTGACCTGTTCACACCCACCTCTTGTACTGACCTGCTATTTATAGCCGTGTTCTGGAGGTGACTTACTATAAATAGTAAATGCCCAGATTGCGCCTAAATTTTACCAGCGGATTGCCTGAAGGATGCTGATCGCAGTGGGATATCTTCGTTTTTCAAAATTCTGGCTTTTTACCCTACTTTTTAGGCATCGAAGCTGGAAACCCTAATTTGTCTTGCATGTGCCTCGAACGGTCTCCGTTTGACCTCGTTTTTTGTTGCATGCTGCTCTGTTCGTGATATTGACGTGTCGGGTGGCTGCCGGAGTGAAACTGCTATTTATAGTAAGTGTCCAGAAGGTGGTCAATTTGATGTCGGATGAGTTTGCATGTCACAGTGCTCGTGGGATCTCAAAAAACCCAGAAAACTGGTCAACGTTCAGGCACTGGCTAAAAATAGTAAGTCCCTTAAAACTGACTCATTCCGTTTGCATGTCATATCATTGCGAAGCTCTCGCAAAACCCATATGGAATATCCGGACATGCATTGAAAATTCCTGCATGCAAACCCTAAAAATAGCCTCGGAAGGTTGAACTCTGAAAGTCACCATCTTGGCCTGCATGTTACACCATCGCGAAGGTCTTGAAAAACCCAGATCAATTCTCCAGTCATGCATTGGAAAATTATATGTTTGAACCCTGAAAATGGCCTCTGAAGGCTAACTTGCTAAAAATAGCCAGTTGTCTGAATCTGCTCAAATTTCATGTGTAGGCACTTGGAAGCTGCCTGAATGTGTTGAAGTAGTCAGAATCCTGAAATCCTGATGAAAAGCTCCTAGATTGAACACTTACTAAAATAGTAAGTCGTCAGAACATGATGAAAATTCAGTGGGAGTCCACTGGAAGCCTTCTGACTGCAATGCTAAGCTCAGATGTCAACTTACCAACTTGATTTGATCTCAATTCAGCCTGAAGAACAAAACCCTAATTTCATAGACTCAGCCAAAAATTTCCAATCAGGTCAAAAGACGAGACATCCCTGGAAGAACAAAAAGATCAGAGAGAGAGAGAGAGACAAAACAAAAGCCAAAAGACCAGAATGGAGCAAAAATTGGGGATCCCCATTTGAATGGGGCGATGTGTGAAAAGGTCACAACAGTATGCTACCTAGTTACTTTCTGTAATGCATTATAACATCATGTTGTTGATCGGCTGAGTTGTCAACATACTCCCGCTGAATAAGTTGTCGAGTTGCATATTTACTTTCAGCATTGTACTTTCTACCTACAGTCCTCCCACTTAATAAGTGGTTGAGTTGATTGTTATCTCCTTTCATTGTACCTTCCAACAGTTTCAGCTTTGTGCTAACGATCCCCTTTCGAATATGCACTCACCTTGCCCGTACTGAGATCTGGGTTGATCAGAAAAAAAGGTTCCCTTCAATTGGTTTGTGATTTCACTAATATTAACGGGTGAAATTAATGTGTTAAAAATGTGAAAAAATTGGCTAGCACATTTTAGTGGTATCAGAGCCATGATTCTGCCAACCTGTGCCCAACAGTGTCAGTAAGCAGATGAGTGATAGAGCCCACAAGTACTACACCAAAAGTCAGGCCGGAAATCCGCAATTTCAATTTCCATCTACACCAGAGGTAGATACCTTTTCAAGGGCCCTCAGGGAAACTGGGAAAGCAGTTGATAGTGGTAAAGCAGTTGAAGAAATGAACGACGGTCTTAAGCAGGACATGGATGAGAGAGATGATAGAATGGAGAAGAAGTTTTATAGGATGATTGACTTGATGTCTCATTTGCTTGCAAGAATGGATCAGCAAGCTGCTAATAATCTGCCCCATAACCAAAACAACACTAATGGTGAAAATAGTGGAGTTAATGGGAACAATAGCAGTGAGAGAGACAAAACTATTGGCCAACATGAGGCCACCTCTAGAGGATCAACCTCTAGACCACTTTTTCCCACCTTCACACAGAGGGAAGAACCTCAAGTTGAAGTTGCAACACATTTTGCAGATGATGCCAGACAAGCCTATTTGGAGTACGCCTCCTTTCCTCCTAATGTTAGAGAACAATGGACCTTTGATCAGTTCATGAATCAAAGAAATTGGAGAAATGGTGGAAGAGTTGAATATTGAGCTCCTATGGGTCCTAGAACGGATTACCAACAAGCTCTCAGGAAGGTGTCCTTGGCTCACTTTGATGGAAGTGATGCATGTACAGTCAAGGCATGGGTGCAGAAGCTTGATAATTACCTCTCCTTGAGACCTATGCCGGAGGAGGATGCCATAAAATTCGCCACCCTACACTTGGAAAGAGCTGCCCATTAGTGGTGGTACCATGGTTTGGTCACCCTTGGCCACAACCTAATTAGAACATATGAAGAATTCACCAACAAATTAATCGAGAGATTTGACACTAAGGATCCCGAGGTGAAGTTTAAGGAGCTTGCACAGCTGAAACAACATAGTTCATTGGAAGCATACATCGAAGATTTCCAAAGGCTTTCCGTGATGGTACCCAACATCACTGAAAGAAGACTAGTGGTGCTATTCTTAAAAGGATTGATGGAACCATTGAAGGGATGGGTGAAGGCTTTTGACCCACCAAGCCTTGAGGAAGCCATTAAGAAAGCAAGAAGCATGGAGTTGTCCACACCTAGGCCAAAGTTTCCATCCAAGCCTTTTCCACACAAGCGTGATAAAAAGCATTCATCAAACCAGCACAAGAGATTTCCTTCTAGGATGGATGATGAGATTCGTGAGAAGCTTAGGAAGGAACGAAAATGTTACACTTGCAAAGAGCCTTGGTCAAAGGGGCATAGATGCTATGGACGAGGCCACTCTAACCACATGGAGGCCTATTCTGATTTCGGATCAGAATCTGATTTTGTTGAAAGCGATGAAGAAAGGGAGCCAGAAGAGGCTGAAGAAGAGCAAGGAGGTGAGGGTACATTTGCCCAACTCTCTAGTTTCCAAAAGAATGAGTCTTTCAAGGTTCGTGGCTTGATTGAGAAGCATCGCATAGTTGCTTTGATTGACACTGGAGCAACGCGCAACTTCATTGATGGAGTGGTTGCAAAGAGGGGACTCAAGACGGAACAATTTGAAGGCTTCAAAGTTATGGTTGCTAATGGGTTGCACATTTCCTGCACTCACAAATTTTCCAACATGTCTTTGCAGTTAGGTAACCATTAAGTCAAAGATGACTTCTACGTTGTTAGCATTGGAGACACGGATGTCGTCCTTGGCATTCAATGGCTGCGTTCTCTTGGAGAGATTTCTCTAAATCTGCAAACCACGGAGCTCAAGTTTCAATCCGATGGGAAGAAGGTGGTGCTAAGAAGAATGTCAAACGGGGGTCCTCGGATTGTCTCCTTCAAAAGAATGGAAAGGTTGATACGACATGATGTAGTTGAATGGGCTGCGGAGTGTATGGTTCTTCCAGCTAGTCCAGTTGAAACAAAGAGGGAGTATCCACCTGATATTCAATCCTTGCTCACCAAAAAAAGTAAGGTGTTTGTCGATCTACCTCCTGGGCCACCTCCAGACAGGGGGTTTGTGCACGTCATTGAACAGAAGGAAGGAGCCAAACCCGTCATCACAACACCATACAAATATCCTAAGAAACAGAAAGATGAAATTGAGAAGAACATAAGAGAGCTCTTGGAGATGGGTTTCATTCACCCAAGCAAACGTCCCTTCGCTTCAGCAGTTGTCCTTGTGAAGAAGGATGGCACCATCCGCATGTGTGTGGATTATCGTGCCTTGAACCAAAGCACAATCAAGAACCGGTACCCCATTCCCAGAATAGATGAGCTCATTGATGAACTACATGGTGCCAAGTTTTTCTCAAAAATTGATTTGAGATCGGGGTACTATCAGATTCGGATGAGGGGATCAGATGTTGAGAAGACGGCATTTCGATGCCACTATGGTCACTTTGAGTTTTTAGTCATGCCATTTGGGTTGACTGATACTCCGGCCACTTTTCAGTCTTGTATGAACAGAACTTTCCAGAAGCAATTGAGGAAGTTTGTGTTGATATTTTTTGATGACATTCTCATTTACAGCAAGACTTGGGAGGAGCACTTCAAGCACTTGGAGGAAGTGCTTAGTATCCTTGAGACAAAAAGATTCTATGCTAAGGAGTCCAAGTGTGAATTTGGCATGAAGGAGTTCCTCTACCTTGGCCACATCATCAGTGCAGAAGGAGTAAGAGTTGATCCAAAAAAGATCAAGGCAATCATGGATTGGCCACCTTCAGAAAATTTGACTCATTTGAGAGGGTTCTTGGGTCTTCGTGGTTTCTATAGAAAATTTGTAAAAGGGTACTCTCAATTTGTTGCCCCCTTCACTGATCTCACCAAGAAGGGAGCATTCTTGTGGTCTGAGAAAGCAAAAGGTGTTTTTGATAGGTTCAAGAAGATCATGAGTTCTTGCCCAGTATTGGCCATCCCAGATTTCTCCAAGCCATTCGAGCTGCAATGTGATGCTTCAGGGGAAGGTGTTGGAGTTGTTCTGATGCAAGAGAAGCATCCAATTGTGTCTGAAAGCAAGAAATTGAGAGGTGTTGAAAGGACCTATTCCATTTACGATAAGGAGATGCTTGCAATCATGCATGCCTTAGCAAAGTTTAGAAAGCATTTGGTTGGGAGCAAATTTGTTGTCAAGATAGATCATAATAGCCTCAAGCATTTCATGCATCAAAAGGATTTGAACGAAAGACAGCAGAAGTGGGTGAGTAAGCTTCAAGCTTACGACTTTGACATTGAATATGTCAAAGGTAAGAATAATATTGTGTTACACCCCGATTGTATAGCTACTATTGCATAGGGCAATTGATTGTAATGTTTGAATCATTTAGATGAATAAAACATGTTTTTATTAGCAAAATGAATGTGTTCTATTTAAATGATTGTCTCATTTGATTGATACTTCTATCGATGTTATCCTTGAAGGATGTTGCATGCATAGTTATTGAGTTGTGAATATTCTAACTTAAGATGTTTTGTATACTGTTAATGTTGTGAACAAGTAACTGTCGAAATTGTATGTCTATGGGTGCAGGTACATGAACCATTCCTCCAGGCGGAGGGGAAACATCACTTGAGAGGGGCTTGGTCGGATAACCGGTAAAGTAAATCAATTGAGCATACACACACTTCACTAAAGGTTTAGAGGAACTGAGTCAAATAGGTTGGTCTTGATAAATCATCCATAGGTTTTAGGAGTTTGGGTTACTTCTTTGTGCTTTGTGAGTGGTGTTACTGACTTATTGTTCTGTGACCTTGAGTGTGAAATATAATTGGATATATGTACATAGGCAGGGTGTATATGTGTACACATGTATCTCTCATATACATGTATCTATATGTATACACATGGTGATACAGACGTACTATGGGCAAACTGATATGCCATACGTATGTGTCGACATGGTATACATACACAAACATGTACATGACAATATAATTGGCTATACACATCTATATGCATATACACACTACCTATAATCTATGAGTATAACATTATTATATTATTCCAAAATTTGCATATATACATATATACACATATATACATTAATAGGTATATTGAAAGTATGTTGACTGGCTCGCAATACACGTATTTAATCAATTATTATGTAGATGTGTATATATGTAAATATATGTATATAATATTATATAAATATATATATAGTTTTACCAAAATAAATATATAGGTATATTTAAATATATATATGCATATACGTATTATGAAGTAAAATAAAACTATAATAAAATATATATAAATATAATACAATGTATATAAATATATATATATATATATTTGAAGTAAAGAAGAAATTGAGACTTAACTTTATTAAGTCATTTAGTAATATCGGTTATTGCATCATGGAGAATAAACTATGGAGATTGGGTGCAATGTTTGAAATATTTCAATCAACATAAATGCAACGCATTTTTAAGGGAAATACACCAACTTCATAAAATAGAAATATTTATTTGAAACATTACAACAGACTTTTGAAATGGGCAAAATTCTGAAGAAAACTTCCCCTGAATGGTATGAGCTTCCAACGTAGGAAGAAATGGAAGTATAAATGATTCAAACGCAGTTATGAGATGAGTCAACTCAGCCAGTAAATCAGCAAGGTGTTTGAAAGATAAACCATGACCTTTTCTGCAAGATGGAAACCCGCTATATTTCATAAATCACGCCATATATGGGAGACGCCTGTAGGTGTCGACCCTCCATTTTATCATATGCAAGTTTGGAATATTCTCTGATCTGCTGGAAGTCGATTCACCTCTTTAAGCTAGGAGTAAGTATGGAAATTCGCCACATTTCATTTTGAAATATTCAAAGAGTTGTTCTCTCATTTTACATGCCTGCAAGAGTGGAAATTGTTGGGTTGGGGGCTCTATAAATAGCCGCCCAATTCATTCATCATGCATCACTTGCAAAACTCCAAATTCAATTGTTTCTCTTTTGAGTTTGTTCCCAAATTCATTATCTGAGATCATAATCATTTCTAAGTAGGAACAAAGGAATTACCAGTTTATTATTATCAAATTCTGAGACAACTGTATTATTCATCAATTTAGGGTATAAATCTAAGTGAAAATGCTATCAACATTGAGGGTTTATGCTAAGAGGAAGACTGAAATTGCGTCATTTGAAGGAAAGCTTATAATCAAGCATGAAATATTCTTCATCTTTCAATTCTGTTTCTGATTGATATATATGTGCTTCTTTGTGTTTGTTGTATATGCAAAGGTAGAAGGTCATTTCTTGAATTACATTTTAGAATGTAGAGAAAATGAGCTACTATAAGAAATGTTTATCTAGTTGTGCTTAAGAAGTGAACTTATGAGAAGGTTAAAAATGCATATTAGTGTGAAATTGGATAATTTGTATGATCTCCATATAAGGAGAATATGTTTGAAGTAGATACTAGATACTAGGAATGAAATGAAGATAGTGGTCTAGTAAGGTCTTTTCAGCTTAAGTTATAGGGATAACTGAGGTAAGCTAAAGTACTCCTAGGATAAAGATTTCTTGATTAAGAGGAATGGTATAAGAGACTTGTAGACTGTTTCGTTTCTAAGTAGATTGTTCGAAGGTAGGTTGTCTGAAACAGGATATACCTCTCTTATGTAACTATTTGAAGTAGATTGTTTAAAGGTAGGTTATCTGAAACAGGATATACCTATCTTGTGTAATTACTTAGTAGAATAATATGTTGTAGGTTAGTCTGGGATAAAATATTATCTAAAAGAAAAGGACGATACCTATGCGTAGTGTAAGATAGCCTTAAGTCAAATCGGCCCTGAGCAGTGTATATGATAGATGACCTTCATTTGAAGTACTGAATGAGAATACTTTGGCCAAAGTAGTGAAATGTACGACATCCACTTAGATGTGAGATAGTTGAGACTGCACTGTCAGTTCATTATGATCCTTCATGCTAGTTCAGGATTGTGAAATAGCAAGTTCTAGATGTATAGGACACAGCACTATGCTCAGTTGGGTTGTCACAGCCGGATACTCTACAATCTCTTCGTTCAAAAGGAGGACCATCTATCAAATGATAGATGTGCGGGGGACCGCATTAATAGTCTGTGGTTGGCGGAAAAGCGCTCGAGTGATTTTTCTCCTCCACAACAGGCAACGGATACACCAAGATTTGAAAGGAAGGGAACTTGGACCATCTTACTACTATTTGCGCAAAATTTTTCGAGCTATGTATGTAATTGTTTTACTTTTGTACTCTGATTTATATTTGCAATGGAAATGGAATTCATGTGGAAATATATATTGTAATTTGCATGGATTTATCAATTAAGAAAGGAAGAATTTTATTGTAATGTCTTTGTTACTTGTTGCTTTTATATGTTTGAAGTGAAAAGTTGAAAAAAAATTAATTATCCAAGGTTGGGGTCGTTACATATTGTTGCAGATGCACTATCTAGGAGACCTCATTTAAGCTCATTGTGTGAGCTTACTGCTGATTGGAAGGAGTTGTTGCTTGTTGATTATGCCAAAAATCAGTTTGCAACCAACATTGTTGAGGGTACTTTTCATGATGAAAGGTACAAAGTGGTTGACGGATTGATACATTACAAGGGAAGGATCTTCTTGGTGGCTGATTCTAAGCTTAAGAAGAATATTTTGCAAACTTTCCATGACATCCCACTTGCTGGTCATTAGGAATGCATCAAAAAAATATAGGCAGATCCATGAAAGATTTTCATGGAAGGGGTTGAAGAATGAGGTTTTGAACTACATCAAGGAGTGTCCTACTTGCCAAATGAACAAGAATGAACATACACATCCAGCTGGTTTGTTGCAGCACCTACCCATTACCAATCAAAAATGGGAAAGCATCTCAATGGATTTCATCACGGGGTTGCCCAAAACTCAAGGGAAAGACTATATCTACATAGTGGTGGATAGATTAACAAATTTTGCTCACTTATTTGCCATCACTAGTTCGTTTTCAGCAGCCCAAGTTGCTTAGTTGTTTTTTCATGAGGTGTTTAGGTTGCATGGCTTGCCAAAGAACATTGTGAGTGATAGGGACGGCAAGTCCCTAAGCACTTTTTGGCAAGAAGTTTTCAGGTTGAGTGGTATAGTGCTCACTCCAAGCACTAGTTATCACCCCCAAACCGATGGACAAACAAAGATTGTGAACAAGTGGTTGGAAAGCTATCTCAGGAACTATGTCTCGAAGTAGCAAAAGGCTTGGGTAAAATGGCTTCACTTAGGGGAGTATTAATATAATTCATCCTATCACATGTCTATTAGGATGTCTCCATTCATGGCTCTCTATGGTTATGAGGCTACTAGCTTTGCAGAGTGGTGTTTGGTGATAGCAAAGCACCTCAAGCCAACGATATGTTGCAGCAAAGTCAAGATATTTTGAAATCCTAGAGGGGCAACATCTAGATAGCACAAAATCAGCAAAAGTTGTACACTGATCAGCAGCATGTTGAGCGTTCTTTTGAGGTTGGGGACATGGTCTATCTTCGTCTTCAGCCATACAGACAGTCTACTCTCAAGAAGAGTGGAGCTGAGAAGCCCAAACCCCGTTTCTATGGGCCATTCAGAGCCATCAGAAAAGTTGGAGCATTGGCCTATGAGTTGGAGTTACTAGCTAGCAACAAGGTTCACAATGTCTTTCACGTGTCTCGCCTCAAGAAGGCGCTTGGGCACAACGTTGTTGCTTCATCCAATTTACCTCCTTTGGATGACGAGGGACAGTTGGTTCTGGTTCCAGAAGAGATCATTGATTCCAGAGAGCGTTCTTTGAGGAAGAGGTCAATCAAAAAATACTTGGTGAAGTGGAAAAACTTGCCTTTGGAGGATGCCACTTGGGAGAATGAGGAGATTTTGTAGCATCCAAGCTTGCAATTGCTTGAGGGAAAGCAATCTTGGGGAGGGCGGACTGTAATGTCCCCTTCTCAATAATGATCTAGCAGTTGGCCGTTAGCCTATTCCAGAGACCCATAGGCTACTCGGAAATAGAAATTAGGGTTTCCTATCTTCTAGGAGGTTGTTTCAACTTTTTCTGAGGCTTGGCCTTGGAATCTTGGAGTTTAGTTCACGGTTCCTTTCTAGGTTTTCAAAGAGCTTCGCAACGGTATAGCATGCATGATGTTCTGAGAAACTTTATGAATTTACTATTTTTAGTAAATTTTATTTTTGGCAGTGGTCCTGTTGGCTTCAGCACAATTGGCTCCTCTCTTCAGTCTGTTCAATGGGTTATGTTGAGTTTGGCTTTTTGGCTCAATTTTTGGAGAGATAAGGTATTTTAATTAATAATGTTATATTTTCACTTTATGACCTTGGCCTAGTGATATAACATAAAGTTGTGTTTAAAAAAGGGTCTTCATGGGTGGACGCCTAATCAGGAGTTGGGATTAATATTTCCTAAGGTTGAAAATATGACTTAAAAAATTGGACACCAACTTTGAGAAAAAAGCATTGTTTTATTTAATCAAATATTACACTTCATGAAATGGGACGCCAACTTGAAGAGGAATTAGAGTCAACTTGAAATTTGAATTTGTTTGACTCCTAGAGATTGGGCGCACTTCTAGAGTCTTCTAGAAATTCTTCTCAAAAGCTTTATAAGGAGAGGTTGGTTCTTCATCAAGATTATCTCTTATCTACACTATTGTTATGTTGCCGAAATGGTGAATGAATAGCTTTGAGGAAAGCATACCTCCTAGCCTTGGCTTGACTTCTTGTTTGAAAGATAGCAACTAGTTGAGATATTGTTGTTCTTAATCCTTGAGAGAAGATTGAGCACATTGTCATGGGGTTTTTAGGAGTTTAGATCATTTCTAGAGTTGCTGGTTTGATTGTAGCTAAATGTTGTTTTACTTAGAAGTCTTAGAGTGAATTTATTTTGGTTGTGGGTAGTTGATGAATGTGCTTTGCAGATTTGGGCGACCCTTCTTGCCAAGCATAAGATTTTAATATCAAGTATTTTATTTGATAAAGCAAAATCGCCCCTCCTTGAGGGTCGTACCATTCTGGACATGCTTTGATTTTCGTGCAAAATAAATATGAGTCTTTTGGAGTGATTTCAGTGTCCCATCTTGGACGCCATCAGCATTAGGAGTTTATGCATTTTACTTCATGTCGATTGAGTGAGTTGTGAGTAAGATATAAGCATTTTAGTGAGTTACTGTATTGCTGATTATGCATTTTCAGTTGCAAGTCTGTCGAAATCTGATTATAAAAGTTGGTCTTTTGAGTGGGGTTTGAGTTTGGGAAGTCACGTTGAGTATTGGAAAGTTATTATACATTATTGCAGCATTGATAAACTCCTAATCTTGTGTTCTTGGCAGGCATTCTACCTCATTGTAAGTTGAACAGTAGTATTGTCAGCATTCTTATCTTCTTGCTAAGCACTTTGTATTTCCCACGATTGTGGAAGAGACTGGCCTTGCCTCAATCTTTCATTTCAGTATTTACTTTCTTGTACTACCCGCTAAAAAGTGGAAGAGGCTGGCATGCCGCCTAGTTACTTTCTGTAATGCATTATAACATCATGTTGTTGATCGGCTGAGCCATCAA
Source organism: Sequoiadendron giganteum (assembly GCA_007115665.2). Classification (NCBI taxonomy): domain Eukaryota; kingdom Viridiplantae; phylum Streptophyta; class Pinopsida; order Cupressales; family Cupressaceae; genus Sequoiadendron; species Sequoiadendron giganteum. Next base: position 459,527,462 of record CM021104.1, on the reverse strand, counting down.
CATACTCCCGCTAAATAAGTGGTCGAGTTGCATATTTATTTTCAGCATTGTACTTTCTACCTCCAGTCCTCCCGTTGAATAAGTGGTTGAGTTGATTGTTATCTTCTTTCATTGTACCTTCCAGCAATTTCAGCTTTGTGCTAACGATCCCCTTTCAAGTATGCTCCCACCTTGCCCATACTGGAATCTGGGTTGATCGGAACAAAGGGTTCCCTTGAGTTGGTTTTTTATGTCACTAACGTTAACGGGTGAAATTAATGTGTTAAAAATGTCAAAAAATTGGCTAGCACATTTCATATATCGCTTATATATTGAAGTAATGAGAGCAGAAATTTGCTTACAACTCAGACACAACACAATGCCGAAATTGATACAATGAATAATAGCGCTTCTCCTAGATGCACTAATACAAATGAATATGAATCTCCTTGAATTCGGTCTGTTCTTGCTAGATGATGATCTGCTGCTCAAGTGTGAACTTCTTCTAGAGATGCGAATATGAATGAATGAACTTGATGATCAAATGAGAGATCATCACTTTGTATTTATACAAAATAAGGTGACTCTTCAAGAAGGTCGGCCACCTTTTAGAAATAATTAATTACATGAGTCGGCCACAATAATAAATATTATTCATTTAATAAAGTGAAGCGCTTCTTCACTTAAATCGGACCATAATAAATTGAATAGCCTTTGGCTATCATTTAATTTATTTCTTTTATTTGATGCAGCCGCTGGAAGTAATAGGCCCCATGCTGAAACATCAACAGGAACAATAAACATTAATGTGCAAAAGAAGTTCATAAAGCTTTGGTATAGAAGGAAAAAAATTAAATTACAAGATATTACACATAAAGAAGTCCAAAAGAAAGTCAAGGAAGAGAAAGTTTAGGAATATCATGAAGATTGTATCAATGAATTAGAGGAAAAACAAGAGGATCAAGATGTTGAGAAAAAAGAAGAGACAAATAATTCTACTAATGAATCACTAAAATAAGTGGTAGGAAATGGTGAAGAATCAAAGAAGGTTCCAATGACAACAATGGGTGCAATATATAGGCATCCACATCATTATGAGAGGCAAGAATCATGGAGGAAACCATTATGGAAGAATGATAGTACAAGAAATCAACAAGCCAATCACTATGGACCTACATGGAATCAAAGGAACAATTACAACAATTAGTGGTATCATAGAAGTAATGGCTACTTAAAGAGGCAAAGGACTTACTATGATAAGGAATGGAATCAAATGGGTGCAACAAAATATGGCTCAAGGATGGGATCTAGTCACTATCAAGAAAATTTCATGGGGAGGATCAACCACAGATGATTAGATGATTGGTCTTGTCATCATATTTGTAATAACTTGTGGCAATCATACTATTTGGCTTCTTCTCATGTTTAAGGGACAAAACATGTCAAGGAGGGAAGGCATGTTATGTAACTAGGTATACAATATTATAATGTATTTAGGTGGATGGAGATGCTAACATGTGGCACACATACCTTAAGTTAGTTATATTGGTTCATGTGGACAACTTGTGTAATTAATTATATTAGGTGATGAGGAGGCATTCATTAGGATTACCCTTCCATTGTCTTATTAGGAGGTCTATATAAAGGAGGTGATTATCATTGGAAGGATATGTGTGAAGTATGATATTGTATTTGGGATCTCTTGGAGATATAGCATGGAGCGAATTCTTCCATAAGGAGTATTGTATGGTGTTTCCCTACCTCAAGGGTTTATTCTATTTCTGCATATATTGAATATTAGGGTATCTTAGCCCACAAACATCTCTTGTGTCATGTGAGATCTATCTTTTGTATTATATTATTTCATTATTATATGTGTGGACAATATCAAATTTGAAGGAGTGTAATGCAATGTGATGTTTTTATGACAACAACCAATAAGTTTCAAGTAACATTAGCATGAGGAAGTGCATTATAATGGGAATGAACTCTAAATGCTAGTTTTATTTTTAATTACTTTCATTTGGACATGAAGGTAGTAGAATAGGAAGAAAATGTGGTAGCATATGAGGAGCTAAAAGACAAGCCACTAGTGTGGGTTCATCGCAAGCCATTAGTGTGGTAGCTGAAAAGATGTGGATCCCATCTTTGGTGTTGATAATCTAGCTGATTTGTAAATGAAGGTAGCAAAATAGGAAGAAAATGTGGTAGCATATGAGGAGGTAAAAGGCAAGCCATTAGTGTGGTAGCTGAAAAGATGTGGATCGCATCTTTGGTGTTGATAATCTAGCTGATTTGGAGATGAAGGTAGTAGAATAGGAAGCAAATGTTGTAGCATATAAGGAGGTAAAAGGCAAGCCATTAGGGTTCATCGCAGTCACATCATGATCCTATGCCTAAGGCTCCTCTTGAGAATAATATTGTTCCTCAACAATGAGCTACAACACTACCATCTAGTTCAAGGTCACCCACACAACCATTTAGGTCGTAGAAGAAATTGACAAATTATGAAAATTGAAATTATAATTTATGATTTTTATTTATATTGAAAATATTGAAGTTGATATATATTTAACTCACTTTTTTTTAATCCACGAAGTGTATTGAACTCTAATTTTGATATATATGTGAAGGATATCAATAATATGTTCTTTCAATTCAATAACATGCATGTTTCTCCTAAGTCTTAATTTTTGAACTAGAGTATCATATATAACACATAATTATATATATTTATATATATTCGAGGGGTTTGTTCTCGATTGATAAGGCCATAATAGGGTTCTCAAAATGAAGATCCAAGTTCAAACCCCCATAGACACATCTAAAGGTGGAATTCCAAGTCATGGTTGTTGGACTTCCATTGTGACTTCTATTTTGATTAAAGCTGAATATGAGTACGAAGTTGAATATGTTGAATAAACTAGATGTTGTGTTAGGGAGGTTGTCCCCCTTGTGGCCTCCACCAAAATGGCTTAGGCTGAAAATTCCATCTTACCAATCACACACACACACACACACACACATACATACATATACATATACCTATATATCTTTGTGATTTGACAATAAAAATGTAATATCGATTTGTTCAATTTTTCTTTACAAAATATTTGGGATTTTATTATATTAATAATGTTATTTAAAATAAGTGTTATACCATTTTAATAAATGTAGATATGTTAATTTAACTAAGAAAATAGCATTATTATTTTTGATATAGTATTTAGGTCATGTTAGATATAAAATGCAATGAGACTGTGATGAACCCTGCTGGCTCCCAACTCAAACCCCTGTATCTTTATTTATCTTTGTGTCTTTTTAATTTTTTTTAGAGAAGATTTCTAGATAGAAGAGAAGGGGCGATAGCATATAAATGCACACAGAATTGAAATACAGTAATCTTTTGAGCAATAGATGTAATAGTTATTAATTTGCAGTACATACAATGAGATTGAAAGCAAATTACATACCCGAAAGACTCCAGAATAATTAAATAAGAAATTTCAGAGCTTGGTAGGCAAGAATGCTGAAACTGGAGGAAATTGCTGTCGGGGCTCAGGGTTTGCTTTCTCCCACACAGAAGTTGGAGAAATGTTGCTGCAAATGAAGGACGCCAACAATGGAACACAGGAACCACCTCATGGAGAGGCGTTTTTGCCTCTAAGTTCACACGCCTCAATAGAGAAGCACGCCTCCCAAGGAGAAAATACAACCCTCTGATACTATGGTACGGCCCCATCAAAAGCTAGGTATCTGATGAAGAATGGCATCCAAAGTAGATAAGCCCTATTCCTTATTGCAAACACTGAAATGCTGAATAAATAACTCAGATGAAGCACAACAGAACTTCTGTATGAAGCCCTCACAGATGCACTAATTCGATTGGTCTCCCACAGTCTCAAAAATGCTCAACACTGAAGAAGATCTCACTCTCCAATGGAAGAATTGCTCAAACCCTTGTCTCAGAGAATAGCATAGGAAAAAACCAAATGGCAAAGTCAAATAATCATGAATGAGTTTTATTTGCCAAAAATGCCTTATATCCCCAAAAGGCACGAGTTCCAAGAAAGTACGACTTGGCTCTCAAATAAAATACATTAAAATGTATTTAATAACTTTTTCAATAGTTAAGCAATTAAATAATTGCCTTTTCCAAGTTGAGCGCACTTTATACTTAAGTGATTTAATTTTAAATCACTTTATGATATATTTAAGTGATATAATATTTATAAAGTCAATTTGACTTTATAATAAGGCGTTAAGTTAAATAATTAACTTAAATCACTTAAATACCCATAACTCTCTCCGAACTCCATAAATCTTCGTGCCGTCAGAAGCTAGCGAACACTGAACCATAAATGCCCGTACTGAAACTAATACTGGAGTGAAGGAATGGGCAACGACAATACCCACTAAAAACGGCCACTGACCCTCTAACCAGATCCTGTCAGCCTACAAGGGTCCACGAGATAGGCTAACTCCACTGCTCCTGAGAACTGACTAGAGCGGGGACATCACAGTCCGCTCTCCCCGAATTTGCTTGTCCGCAAGCAAACTCAAAGCTGGATGTTGTAGAATACTGTCACCCTCTCAAGTAGCATCCTCTGCCGGCAAATCTTTCCACTTTACCAGATATTCCCTAATAACCCGCCTCTGAAGATGACGCTCTCTGGACTCCAGAATGGCCTCAGGCATCAAAATCAACTTCCCCTCATCATCCAAGGGTGGCAAGTCTGTAGAAGGAAACACCTGTTGTCCTAATGCCTTCTTGAGGCATGACACATGGAACACATTGTGAACCTTACTATTCATTGGTAGATCCAACTCATAAGCCACTTCACCGACATGTCTAAAAACCCTGAAAGGTCCATAGTATTATGGCTTGAGTTTCTCGGCGCCCTTCTTACGAAGGGTGGACTGCCTATAAGGCTGTAGCATCAAATACACCAAATCATTGATCTCAAAAGATCGCTCCACTCGTCGTTGACCAACATATTGCTTTTGCTGATTTTGAGCCTTTTGAATGTTCTCTTTGAGTGCTCTCATAATGTCTCGGTTCTCCTATAATAGATCCCCAGCACTAAGTACTCTGCTGTCACTCAGTAACAAATCTAGAAAACTCAGAGCATCATATCCATATAACGCTCGGTATGGTGTCATCTAAATACTCATGTGATGAGTGGTATTGTAGCAATACTCACAAAGGTATAACCACTTCACCCATGCATTCTGCTGCCTTGAACTGTAATTCCTCAAGTATCCCTCCACCCATTTGTTAACTATCTCAGTCTTCCCATCAATCTGTGGGTGGTAGCTGGTGCTCGGAGTGAGTTCTGTCCCACAAAGTTTGAATAACTCCTGCCAGAAGTTACTCAAAAACCTGCTAACTCTGTCATTGACTATGCTCCGAGGCAAACCATGCAATCTGAATACCTCACGGAAAAACAAGTCCGCCACCTATGTAGCTATGTGAGTAGTAGTGATTGGGAAGAAATGAGCATACTTCGTCAATCTATCTACTACCACAAAAATGTTGTCCTTCCCTTGAGCTTTCGGCAACCCCGTAATGAAGTCCATCAACAAGCATTCCCACTTCCTCTCAGGAATAGGAAGCGGCTGTAGTAATCCTGCAGGGTATGTATGTTCTTGCTTGTTTTGCTGACAAACAAGGCATTCCCTGACATACTGAAGAACAAAAGACTTGAGACCTGTCCAAGAGAATCTCTCCCATACCTGCTTGTAGGTCTTAAAGTAACCGGGATGTCTGGCCATAGGTGAATCATGAAATGATCTCAATACCCTACCCCTCATCTCAGAACCTGGAACTAGAAATATCCTCCCTTTGTAAATGATAAGATCATCTACAAGTGAGTATCTGCCATCCTGTACTGTCCCATCCACTATGTTAGAAGCCCACGGGTTCTTAGCATACTCTACCACTATCATGTGTCTCCAGTCCTCAGCAATCTCTGTAATGGAACTCAAGTGTGGACGGCGAGATAATGCGTTAGCAACCACATTCTGTGTTCCCTTGACATAGGAGATGTCAAAATCATAGGACTGAAGCTTACAGACCCATTTATGTTGTTTTTCATTCAAATCTCACTGTCCTAGGAAATGTTTCAGACTATTTGATCGGTTTTAACATAGAATTTACTACCAGCCAAATATTGTCTGAACTTGGCCATGGCATGCATGATGGCCAACATCTCCCTATCATAGATGCTGAAACTCCTCTAAGGACCTCTCAGCTTCCTGCTCTCGAAAGCTATAGGGTGTCGATCCTGCATAATGACTACACCAAGACCCTCACCACTGGCATCACAATGTAGCTCAAACAGTTTGGTGAAGTCTGGCAATGCTAGTACTGGACTTGTAGTCATGAGAAGTTTAAACTTCTCAAAGAACGCCTATGCTAAAGGTGTCCATATAAAGGCTCCCTTCTTTGTCAAATTTGTTAGTGGCGCAGCATGTCGTGAAAATCCACTAACGAACCGATGGTAGAAGGCACATAATCCTACAAACCCCCTGAGTTGTGTCAATGTCTCAGGTGTAGGCTAATCCACAATAGCACGAACCTTTTCTGGATCCATACTAACTCCCTCTCTGCTGATGATGTGACCCAGATACAAAAGTTTTGCAAAGCCCAAAGCACACTTGGACTCCTTGGCATACAAGGACTCTCTGTCAAGTATACTCAATACTACATCCAGGTGGGCTATGTGTTCCTCCCAAGATCTGTTGTAAACCAGTATGTCATCGAACAACACTAACACAAATTTCCTCAAGTGAGGATGGAAAACCCTGTTCATCGTGGACTGAAAAGTGGTTGGAGCGTTGGTTAAACCGAATGGCATAACCAAGAAGTCATAATGTCCACAGTGACATCTGAAAGCGGTTTTCTCAATATCCTCCTCTCAGACTCTAATCTGATGGTACCCTGTCCTCAAATCAATCTTCGAGAAATAGCAAGCTCCATGTAGCTCATCTATTAACTCGTCAATTTGTGGTATGGGATACCTGTTTTTGATAGTCTTCCTGTTCAGCATCCTGTAGTCGATACACATTCTGAGTGTACCATCCTTTTTCTTCACCAAGACAACTAATGAAGCAAAGGGAGACTTACTCGGCCTGATGTGCCCCATGGCTAAAAGTTCTTTGATAGTCTTTTCAATTTCATCTTTTAAACACTTGGGGTGCCAATAAGGAGTGATCATGATAGGTTTTGTTCCCTCATCCAACTCAATAATATGCTCAATACCTCTATCAGGAGGCCTAACAGGTGGTATAGCACTAATAACCTTCGCATGCTTGACTCGGAGTGCTTGGACATCTGGATGATAAGGAGATTCTTGCTGCTCCTGTTGTGATGGCATTATCTTGCATTCAGCTACCCAATCCACCATGTCGTGCCGAATCAATCTTTCCATTCTTCTGAGTGAAATTTCTTTTACATTGTTGTCCTTGATGGCTTTGAAAACATGATTTGTGCCATCAACTTTAAACTTCATCTCCATGTCTCGTAAATTAAGTGTGAACTCTCCTATCGCATGAAGCCACTTCATGCCAAGAACTACATTTGTACCTCCCATGTTCACAACATAGAAATCTGCCTTAAACTCAAAATTGTTGAGTTTCATTGGCAGATCCGAAATCATCCTCTCGCAATTGAGAGTGTACCCATCGGCAACCTTCACTCTAATGCCTTCAAACTGCTGAGTTTGAATGCCTCTTTTCTCAACCAATCATGAATCAATGAAATTATGGGTTGCACCTGTATCCAAAAGAGATATGACTCTTTGACCAGCTAGTAGCCCACAAAGTCTGAAAGAACCTTCTCGCTGCATACTGGACATATGAGCTTCCTGCAGCTCAACTTCAACCTCTTTTTCCGCCTCATTTTCTGATTTTTCCTCATCTGTATCATAAATTGCAGCTTGCTGGTCTGAAAAATCAGTCACCTCTTCTCCCTCAAAGAACCACTCCATATGCCTATTTTGTCCTTTAGGCTTAAGGGGGCAATCATGGTTGATGTCATATGGTCCCTTGCAATAAAAACAGAGCTTCTTCCTACGTAGATCGTTAATTGTTTCATGATCCAATGGTGCTGCAAACTTTTTCTTTTGATCAACATTTTCAAACTTCTTTGGATCAGATTTAGTATCATTGTAGGAAGTGGACGGTTTCAAGCCAAATTGTTTCTGAGGTGCTGTAAGCTCCATACTACGAGCCTTCCTCATGGCCTCCTGCAAAGTAGGTGGATCAAATGCCTTGATCCATCCTTTCATGGGCTCAAAAAGACCCTCAATAAACAGTATGATTAGCCTTCTCTTTGATATGCCTATCACCATAACAAAAAGTCTTTGGAACTCTCCAATGTAGGATTCCAAACTACCCAACTATTTTAACTGAGCTAGATCTCTGAAGAATAATTTGGGATCACGTCTATCAAACCTCTCTACCAGTCTATCAGTAAACTCCTAGTACGAGGTAATCCTGTCATGATGAAGTGTTACCATGCCATGAATCCACCAGTCATGTGCCACGCCATCAAGATGAAGAGTTGCAAATCGAATGGCATCTTCCTCTGGCATAGGACATAGTGTTAGGAACGTATCCAATTTACTCACCCAGGCACGTGATGTAACTCTGCCACTGCCATCATATTTCGCTAAGGTAAGCTTATTGGTAGCCTGTCGTAGATCATTATACTTGTGTCTAGGCCTCCTGGCATTCCTGTTCCTGGTGTGTTCTCTCTTCTAGCTCATGAAATGGTCAAAGTTAAGGTGATCCTTAACTCGTGGAGGCAATGCATCTCATTCATCATGCATAGTCAGGATATTGTCAGCAAAATTCACTTCACCACCTCCTCCTCCTCCTCAGCATCATTTCTGACAAAAGTAGGGCATGTGGATCTCTCAAAGGTGCGTGCTGGAGCAATATTCCTGTAGTGTTCTCCATGTATACTTCCCTCCTGATCTTGATCCAGATTCGGCCTTTTCTGAACTGTCAGGTTCTGCACATTAGTACTAAGTTGTTGGAGGATGTTTGCCACCTATTCTTGGCCTGCCACCATTCCTCTCAGTACTTCTCTGGCTTCCCTGTCTTCGTCATTAAGACGAGCATCATCATCCCTACCCACCACATTATCAAAGTCAAAATCTTCTTCTTGTTCGTCCAATGGAAATGCCTGAAAAGTTTCAAAAGTATTTCTCTGAATTCCAGGACCCCTGCGTGAGTAGTGCCTGTCAAATCTGTTCTGGTGTGGCCGCATAGAATTATTTTTCCCACAAGCTGGCAGGATTAGATAGCTCTGATACCACTGTGATGAACCCTGCTGGCTCCCAACTCAAACCCCTGTATCTTTATTTATCTTTGTGTCTTTTTAATTTTTTTAGAGAAGATTTCTAGATAGAAGAGAAGGGGCGATAGCATATAAATGCACACAGAATTGAAATACAGTAATCTTTTGAGCAATAGATGTAATAGTTATTAATTTGCAGTACATACAATGAGATTGCAAGCAAATTACATACCCGAAAGACTCCAGAATAATTAAATAAGAAATTTCAGAGCTTGGTAGGCAAGAATGCTGAAACTGGAGGAAATCGCTGTCGGGGCTCAGGGTTTGCTTTCTCCCACACAGAAGTTGGAGAAATGTTGCTGCAAATGAAGGACGCCAACAATGGAACACAGGAACCACCTCATGGAGAGGCATTTTTGCCTCTAAGTTCACACGCCTCAATAGAGAAGCACGCCTCCCAAGGAGAAAATACAACCCTCTGATACTATGGTACGGCCCCATCAAAAGCTAGGTATCTGATGAAGAATGGCATCCAAAGTAGATAAGCCCTATTCCTTATTGCAAACACTGAAATGCTGAATAAATAACTCAGATGAAGCACAACAGAACTTCTGTATGAAGCCCTCACAGATGCACTAATTCGATTGGTCTCCCACAGTCTCAAAAATGCTCAACACTGAAGAAGATCTCACTCTCCAATGGAAGAATTGCTCAAACCCTTGTCTCAAAGAATAGCATAGGAAAAAACCAAATGGCAAAGTCAAATAATCATGAATGAGTTTTATTTGCCAAAAATGCCTTATATCCCCAAAAGGCAAGAGTTCCAAGAAAGTACGACTTGGCTCTCAAATAAAATATATTAAAATGTATTTAATAACTTTTTCAATAGTTAAGCAATTAAATAATTGCCTTTTCCAAGTTGAGCGCACTTTATACTTAAGTGATTTAATTTTAAATCACTTTATGATATATTTAAGTGATATAATATTTATAAAGTTAATTTGACTTTATAATAAAGCGTTAAGTTAAATAATTAACTTAAATCACTTAAATACCCATAACTCTCTCCAAACTCCATAAATCTTCGTGCCGTCAGAAGCTGGCGAACACTGAACCATAAATGCCCGTACTGAAACCAATATTGGAGTGAAGGAATGGGCAATGACAATACCCACTAAAAATGGCCACTGACCCTCTAACCAGATCTTGTCAGCCTACAAGGGTCCACAAGATAGGCTAACTTCACTGCTCCTGAGAACTGACTAGAGCGGGGACATCACAAAGACTATCGAAAATATAAATGTCTATTGATTAAATATTAGTGTTATATAATATTATATTTAAGATTTAATAAATTAAACCTCAATAAATGTTATGCATGGCCAATATACAATAAATTAATAAAATTATAAAATGGAAATCAATAAAAAATGGAAAAGAAATATCTTAACCTTTCATTCTTGTGTTGATGATTAAATGAAAATTATCTCTCTCTATCCCTCTTAGTGGCATGCTTACAATTAAAAGAAGTGGAATGACAGTTTATTTTTATGAAAAGAAAGTTGTTGGCCTTTTCCTTCTTATTAAATCTACTATTAGGATTAGTGTTAAGAATTATAATGTAAATGTGCATTCTTGGACTCTCTAACCTTATCTCATACTTGAGTTAAAGAGGTTAGCATAGATTTAGGTCGTATTAATTCAATCACTCATTGAAGGAAAGGAAATAATTAGTCATTGATCAATCACTCTATCATGCTTTTAAATTAGGTTGATCACACTTTCATTTAATACACACATTGAGTAAATTCTTGCATTCTCTTCCCTCGGGTTATTGACTTGGAGAACATTTCTTTATCACTTTCATATACAACACTTAGAGGAGTGACACTTGGAGACGTATGTTGCCGCCCCTTGCATTTTGTTTTTTCTTCATTTCCCTTGCACATTGCTGACACATCTTCTGCACGTGTTCAACATCATGTATCATTGCACAATGTGACAATTTGCATGCATGTGCATGATGCATTATCAAGGTATATTGCTTTTGCGAAAAGAAAAAAATGTCTGTTGCGTTTGGTACGTTCTACCCATGTTGGATTTTGGGCATTAGAAAGTGTAGCAAGTCCATAAATTTAAATCACCAGCCACCTATTAACTCCAGAATTTGCACCGTAAAACTAAGCACCTAAATACTTAGAAATTCTAGAGAACATGGGAACAATCACTAGCTTGTGGGTAAACTATGAAGGTGACTGAACCTCCGGGTTCTAGGCCGGTTCCTATTGAATGCAACTTGATACTTCACCTAACTTAACGAAAACTAAAACTTGATGGAAAAGGGATAAGAGACTAAAAATTTGCAGAACTTTAAAGAATGCGGATGGAAAAGGTGATGCACCAAAAATGATAATATGGAGCGACTTAATCTAACAACACAATGAGTAGATAACCAAAAATGATAATGATACAACCTTAGTGGAAAGATAACACATATAAGAATTTCATGAAAAGATTCTAAACTGGATATTATGAAAAGAAAATAATCACATTCAATAACTACCAATCAGACATACAGGTCATGACCTGTGCATAACTTTTACTAGCTTCTGAAAGCACTGAAATGAGACATTAGTTCAAGGCTTCTAAAGAAATGAAACACAAAAACAACATCAATCACAAGTACACAACAATGAAACTCCAAGATAGATCTGAAAATCTCTATATTATGCTCAAAGGCAAATCACAAAATAGCTCACATGAGAAGTAGACTCCAAAGAAATGCCAAGGATATCCAAACTGATCACAACAGCACTTTTTTTTCCTCCAAAACTTCCCCCAACCCCTGAAATGAATAAGGAGATCCAATATAAAGGAAAAGCTCGCACCTAAAACCCCCCAAAAATAGAAACTGCATTTCAAAATGCAGGGGTCGGATGTGAGAAAAATCCCTCCAAAAATGGACCAAAAATCTCCACCTAAGGAGTCCAAATAGCCTAAAAGACCTATCTATCCAAGTGCTAATAATGACCACCCCAGTTTGGTCATAACAACCCCTAAAATAACTCAAATGACTATTGAAAGAGTCTAGTTTTATAACAAACATCAACAGCATGTCAAAATGCCACCTCTCCTTCTTCCACCTAGACACAATTTGACTTTTCAACCCCTTATCTCTCCAAATCCGAAAATGGACTAATTCACTTGGCACAAACAGTTTGCCACATCTCCAAAATTTATGCTCCACATGTCTATCCTATGAAAATGCACCCTAAGACACTTTATTTTTTGCATTTTTGAAAAAATTTACTTACTTTAAATGATTTATAATGTCATCACTTAAAGTAAATAAATTACATTTGAACTAATGCAAAAATAAAGACCTTTGAGGGTAAAAGCCTATTTCGCATTTTATGAATAACTTATATTAAGGTGATTTTTATTGATCACTTAATAAAGTTTTTTACAAATTTAAAATTTAAAAATTCAAAATAAAAGCATATGAAATGCCACGTCCACCTATCAAAAGGAATAAGTTTTTTTGAAAAAAGGAAAGAAACCTAAGGCAAAAACCACGGCCCCCTTTGTTCGAACTTTATAGGGTATCAAAACCCTAAAAACATAAAAGATATTCATTTCTTCATCTTATTCTTTGGCTGAGGAAGATGAGAGCCGCCGCCATGCTGCTGGAAACCCTAGCCGCCATCTCTGGTGCTAGAAATGCTCTGTGTTTTCGCCATTCTGAAGTCTTTTTTGGAGGTTCTTTAAAATCTGAGGATGGTAAGTCGACCTTTCTGTTGGATCTCCTTATCCTTTATGACTTACAAAAAGCATTTCAAAGCTCACAGGCTGCCATTTGAATCTTCTGATGATTATTTTTAAGAGCTGCAAGACTCACTGCTTCTCACCATTATGAAGTCTTTTTTGGAGCTTGCATTATGGTAAGGTCATTATTGTTTACAAATCTGGAAAACAATTTTCATTTTTTCAAGGCCCTTTTGAAAGCTTGTAGGACGCAGCCATAGCATATATCTAATAATTTTCACTTTAAAATTTGTTTTTTGTTTGTGATTTCTTGACTGACCGCCATGAGCAACCTGGGCGAGCTTTTGTCTTTTGGAAAAACGTGGGAAACCGAAATGCTCATGATCTTGCCAAAGTTTCTTTCCATACAGTAGAACTGGTAAGTTTATCTGTTCTTCTCTGTGTGTTTATAGCTCGAAAATCTCATTATCTTCAGCTGCAAGATACTCCATTTGTTGTGACGCCATTGTGACTACCTTCTATTGTCTCATTGGCATGAACATTGAAAACTATTAACTCTAATAGTCATGACTCTTCACATTTCTGTTATGCAACACTCAGCATTTTCCTCATGGCCGCGGCCCATGTACTGTAACTTGACAAAGGAAATACGTTTTTTGTTCATGTGTGCCTAAATCTTAATTCGGACCTCACTACACAGAAAATATAAACCTCTGTTCCCTGAAGCTTCGACTGTGTAAGAAGTAATGAAGTTTTCTCTTAAAATTTACGTATATGTAAAATGCTCGATGAAAACTTGCAAAAATTCGAGGGCTTGATCTCAGCACAGGCCATAGCTTTTCACCTTATAAAATATATGAATGTGAGCAAAACATAGTCAAGAAGAATGCTCCAAACTGCTCCTAACAAGTCCCATTTCAATTTTTAAGCATTAATGCTGCATCCAATCAGAAACAGTTATACTCGTAATTTGAAGCAAATTACTCACGATATTCCTGTATGCACATTTTAGTATGAGCTGGGCTCAACCCTTGTGGGAGCCTCATTCTACCCCACTCATTTTGATTTAAATTATAGCTGTACCTGTAGCTGCACATGACACAAACTAATCAGAAAAAATGACTGTCCCTCGTGTGCATGTTTGACCAAATGATTCAAAACACTTGAGGCATTCATTGATCAACTGATATACGTGAGATAAATTGATGCATGGATAGTTGGATATCATAAATGATTATGTATAGCTTTGATTTTCATTGCTTAGAGTATAACTCTAACACATTGCTTGACTGTTGCAGGAACAGGAGCGTATGGAAACTAGGAAGGACAAGCAACGAGGACACATCAAAGCGAGACAAGCCTCAACCAATCATTCAGGCAATGACTGGTCATCCCCTCTACATGCTTATTTATTTTCTTCATTTATTCATGTATCAATTTGTCTTTATTTGCATCAAAGAGAAGTCAGTCTCACGACTTGCTGTGTGAGACACATGTATCTTATCATATTCAATAAAGATTACATTTTTAGAAATATTTGTCTTTCTATATTACAAGTATATATATGAATGTAATAATCTGCAGTTGCAATCTTTTGTATTTTTTCATTCATGTATCTGAATGTGATAAAGAAGGATGATAGAATGCACCTTGTCTTCTTTGGTTCAAAACAAACTTTACCCTTTTGAACCAGTAGGTGAAAAACGGGTAACACCACCAAAACAGAAGAATTTCACAACCAACAACAAAATCAAAGAAAGATCAACAATGAAAAAAAAATTAAAAAATCCTATGCAAGGAAAGGGAAAGAAAAAACATGAATGGCAAGTTGAATAGCTCTAACAAATCCATGTGTGGCTTTGGTAAAACATGAGATGTAGTATGTCCAATCTGTGCTTGATTATTTTCCTTGGTCTCCAAATAACACAAAGGAAGCAACAAAAAAGGATTCAAAACACACAGGTAAGTCTCTAGATTCTATCCTATTCACATTGAATACAATTTCAAAGTATTTAGATCCTGTCTAATTCATGCTGAAGGCAGTTTCACTCAAGCCAAATACTAATTATTAAAAAAAATTAATTAGCTGCAACCCCAAGAGGATCTGAAGCCGAGGATTTAAAGGTCTGGGAGCAAAAGACACTGTTAGAAACTACATGTAAAAAAAACTAAAAAAATTATGCAGATCTGCATGCCAAAACTCTCTAAATTGGAGCAGCCCCTAGAAGAACTTCTACTTTGCCTAAATCCTTATGATATAGATTATATCTTGGAATATATTAGGCATAGGTGTAGCCAACAAATGCCTCCTCGAGAACAAAGTTAAAAAAATCCAGATTGATTTAATATTACAAGAAAAACAAGAGCAAACAATCTCCAAAGTATTAAATACAGACATTTGGGGTAGCAAATATATGCAGATTTTGTGCAACTTCAAACATAGCAATCAGTTCAATCAAATGGGATCTGACAAGTTACATGACATCTTTTCACATCTATCATCCATGAGGACAGATTCTTATTTCTATAAATCAATGTTCAAATAAGCAGGTCCCTCTGACTGCTGGCATATCATTCTGAAAATCTCAAAGGCGGATTCAGCCTACAAAGCCCATTCCAATTTGAAAGTAGTGGTTCAACCATCCTGATTTCTCCACCAAGGTGGCCTAATGATGTCTTAGAATTAAACTATTACATGACACATCATGTACAAGTTTGTTAAATAACTTTACATTTAAAATTCAGAAAAAGGGATGGAACAGAAAGAAATATGGGAACATACTCAATCCAAAGAAGTGACATTAAGGATTTCCCAGCTCTAAAAGGAAATCAGAGAACAAGGTTTCATTAACACAATTGCTGCCCAAGAACAACAATGAATAAATGATCTAGCATTGATACAACAGTGAGAAGCAGTATTGGAATCAAGAAGTCTAGAGGAATGCACGTTGAAAGAAGGTACCAATACTGCCTTTTTTCATAAATCAATCCTCTACAGGTAGCATATAAACTCTCTTCAATCCAGCACGGTAGAAAAACATTGAGGAAAAAGTATTGATATTGCTTTCTTTGAAAAATGTAAGGCAATAATAGTTAATTCCATTCAACAACAAAAAGAGTGCATTCAAGCTTTGTAGGAATTTCTTCAACAGGAGGATTGTGCAAAGTTGAACTACCTTAGTCACAATTGTCAAAACCTTTAAATGTATAGCAGGACAAGCAATTAAATGAATTCTCATCACTAAACAAGAAAAAAAAAAGTTGAATTATCTGTATCAGCAAAATGCCCAACAGCCTATATAAAAGGCATGCTGTTCAGAAACCAAAAGGCTCTGTGAATATGTTTCAATTCAGATGGAGAATGGAATATTTCATATACAGGCCTCTTCCTAGGAATGCCGTCCCTCACTGAATCTCACAAAAAATGTCATTACTAACCTGGAAAACCATGCCTCTGAAAAACAATCCCCTGCATTGCCTCACCACAATGAATGGGAGGAGGGAGCCATGATGAGAGGAAAGGGAATGAATCTTCATAGTTCATATGATGCTGCCCTGCTTCACAAAGTGTACACATGCACTGGCAATGTTGCAAATATCTTTATAATCATAATATGTGCCATGATGGGCATGTTTTGATGTAAAGAGTACTCAACTGATACCTTAGCTTTCAAGTAGTGGTCTTAGTTGTTTTCTTTGACTCCATTCTATTTATGTTTGTTTTAAATCTGATGTATGTTTCATCTGCATTGCCTCTAACACACTAGCATTACCTTACCATTTAGTTGCAGCCTAAATAATACTGGGTGTTTTGCAAATTTGCTCTTTTTCATTAATGTATTATCATCTTTTACTATCAAATATAAAAAAATGTTCAGTGATTGAATGTCATATACACTCAACCTTACCTGAGCCAAAGCTGGGAGAGTGGGCCGGTTGGTACTTTCAAGAAAACCACAGCAATCCCCTATGGCATAAACATCTTCTGCTGAAGGAACACGTAACCAGTCATCAACACCAATCCTGTGTTGGAAAGCATGCCATTCACAATAAGATGAATAAAATAAGAGATGGAGGAATCAACCTCACAAAATAGTTGACACCATTCAGCTCCATACAAAAAACAGGCCTGCTTTTTTGTCAAAATAATGAAATCTATTACACTTATTTTTCAAAAGATGTTTTCTACAGATGGTTTTAGGAAAACTCGTCGCAAATGGAATCAGAAACCAGAATATGGAAACAATAAAATACCTTCCCCCAGGTGACTTCGGAAGTTTTAATGAACTTATAAAAGAAGAAGGCCCAACGCCTGTAGACCAGATTAGCAGACCATAAGGAACCTCAGTACCATCATTAAGAACAATCTTCTGAGATTGGACATCTTTGACAACTCCCCGAACAAGCTGAACTCCAGACTGTATAAGATCAGAAAGTGTCAGGAAATAACATTGCACAGAGGTGTCAAAAATGTAATAGAGAATATTATTGATTTCCACCGTTATTTAACATGAACAGAGAATTGGTTCATTCTTTGTTTAACATATTTAGAAGTCTATCCTTGTAATTGCTCCTTGCAAGTAATTTTTTGTGTGAATTTGGAATTGAAGGACTGCAAAGGTACTTTAGCTTAATGTATTGGAATAGAAATTTCTTGCTCTAACATATCCACACAAGAGATATTGCACAGTATCCTGCTATGATATGATGTCAATATTCAGCCTCACCATATTCACATAATCAAACCAGTAAACCATTACAGAAACCAGAGTCACATGAATTTCTGGTTATTTGGCAAATTCAGTGAGTCCTGAATCCAGCAGGCTACAACGAGACCTGCAGACTCATTTCAGAGACTGCAAATTTTCTTAAAGACTCACCAGTCACGTCTGGATTCATGAGTCTTGATGGATAGACTTGGTGTAGCAAACTCCCCCTCCTAAAATAAAATTCACATTCTAAACTGTAAAAAGAAAAAACCTAAAACTTAAAAATCAATATAAAGAAAAAGACATGATTTGAAAAAACAAAAAGAAAACGACATCATAGGAAGCAAGAAGAAGAGATTTTAGCAAAACACAGCCAATAGATAACAGCCAGAAACGATGATCAAAGTGTGCATTTGCAGATTTGGTGCAAATCATAGTGCAGTTGGAGCAGCCCATGGTGCATTTGAATCACTCCACAGTTCTTCAGAGCAGCAAATTTAAATTGGCATGCCTTTCTTTGAATCTTTTCCATGTTTTCTATTTGCATTTACCATTCTATTTTACTTTATTTTCCTTTTTCCTCTTCTATTGTTTTCTTCATTTTAGCTTCTCTTTTTCTTGTTCTACAATCCATTATTTCCTCATATCTATCTTTTTATCTACAAAAAACAAAAGTAAAAAAAAAAAATCTTTTTTTTCACAGCCTACTTATAAATTTACAATTATCATAATGTCAAGACCAATAAGAAATGACCCCTATTGGAAACATACCATCCCAATTGCAAATAAAGGGGAATTGATTTGCAATCATTGCAAAACCAAAATTAGTGGGATAGGCATTGATCACATAAAATTCCACCATGGCCATATAGCTAAACTAGACACGTCTTTATTCACACAAGCTCCACTTCAAGTTGTGTAAGACATCCAAACTTAGTTAAAGTATTTTGAGGAAATGGATCTTAGAAAGAGGAAAAGAGGAGAGATGGAAGCTATGGGCCAAGTGGACACTTCTACTGCTGAAATTCCTCCATTCCCTTCAAGTTTGAACACTAATATTGGCCCTAGAGTTCATGAATCAAGATTAAATTTTCATATTGTACCATGCTCTTCTCCAAATTCCCAACCATCACTTGAGAGAACAGGTTGGAATAGAGGCAAACACCAAGTGGTGAGGAATTAGTTAGAGATTTTGGGTTCTATTGTCCGATTCTTCTTCATGGGGCAAGGGAATTAGTTCTTATTTTTGTATTTAAATATGGTTTTTGAATTATTTATCTTTTGAATTTTAAAAGTGAGTGATTTTTTAAACTTAACTCTTTCTTTTTGTAGATCTCCTTATTAGCAAAATTTAGTGGATGCTATTGTTGTTGTTGAGGCAAAGTTCAAAGCTCCTAATGATGAAGAGATAAGGGGCCCAATTTTGAATGAGAAGGTGGTCAATATGATGTAATGTCCCCATTTTAGCCCTACACTTTTCAGTAATCGTTAGCCTATTTTTGGAGTCTCGTAGGCTATTCGAAAGCGTTTCAGGGGATTCCAAGATTCTTGGAGGATTCTTGTCAGCATTTCGGGGGGTAATTGCAGTGGCTTGCCAGATTGTTTTTTGGGTTTTTCTAGGTTTTTTGAGATCCTTGGTGGGTAGTAACTGCTATTTTAGCAGTGTCTATTTTTAGCACTTACTATTTTTAGTAAGTCACAACTGCATCTCAAATTGGGTTAATTTTGAGTTTGGACACACTTACTATTTTTAGCAGTATGCTATTTTTAGTAAGTGTTATTTCTAGCAGTGGTCTTGGCATCAGTTCAGTATTGGATTTCCAGTTTTGGTAGGGGTGGCATTTTCAATTGATGAGTTTTAACAATTTTGGTAGTTCAATGTTTCCATCATATTTGGAGTTCGAAAAGGCAAAATATAAAATATAACTATAGTTATAAAGTTACTTTTGAACCCCCCATGCCTAGGAAAGTGAACTTAAGTTGTTTTAAAAAGGGGGCCATGAAGGTGGACGCCCAAGTTGGGAGTTTATTCAAAATTAAAATAAAATATTACTCCTCTAGGGTTGGCATCCCACTTGGAGGGAAAAGCTTCTCAAAAAGTGGAACCCTATTTGCTATTTAAACCCCTTCAGAGCTCTCATTTGGTTATGTTGAAGATTTGATAACAAAGTGTTGTTGGCATGATGATGTAATTCTTCAAGGTCTTGAGGACGAAAACCCTCAATGGTTGGTTCTATTTTTAGAGTTGAAAGATACTCCCTAGCTGGACTACTGTAGCTTCATTTCAGGAATTTCCATTGGGCTTATTGGTGATGTTTTCAGTTTTGAAGTTTGGTTGATGGATTGCTTTGATAAGTTATAGTATTGTTTGCATTTGGTTGAGCTATTTCAGTGCAGATTGGAGCATTTTGGAGTGTTGTTTCAGACTTTGTTGTTGCTGGTGCGTACCTTTCCATAGCCCAGCCGTAACACCTTTTCACTCACGCTGATTGGAGAGTTTGAAAACTTTTTGTGGGTGTTGTTTCATAAGCTTCCTAGTCCTTGGGCGCCCCTTTGCTCAAGGCTTCAGATTTTTGGAAGGAGTCTTGAATTTTCTAGAGCAGGTCACCCCTCTAGCTGGCCATACACCTTGTGGCAGCAGGTATTTTAGTTGTTGTTTATGATATCTTCCCTTTGTCATCACTGTTTAGTGTTTGTGGGAGGTGCTTAGCATGTACTTTGACCCTGCAAGTGTTTGGGAGAGTTGATATGGTGATTTGGTGAAGGTGTGCACATCATATACTTGCTGGTTGGAGTTTTCAATCTGCTGTTCAGTCATATCAGACCTGTTGCAGCAGTATATCAAACCCTTTACGGACCTCCAGAGGCCTTTTCAAAGAGGTATCATTGCTATACTTTGTTGGGGGTTGTTTATATTCATGTTGAGACATCAATGTGGGGATTTGTGCTTCAAATTCTCATTTCTTTCATAGTATAACAGCAGCTTGTGTTGTTATTCTGGAACATTTAATGTTGAGCTCATTGTAACACCTTTGGTAGTACCATTGGTGATTTGCTCTTGTACTTATTTTGCTACTTACCTCACTCAATAAGTGGTGCTCTTGTTGAATAAGTAGTTGAGCTTTCTTACTTTCATGTCATTTCTTACCCCACTAAATAAGTGGTGCTCTCACTAAATAAGTGATTGAGCTTTCTTTACTTTAATGTTATACCCGTTGAATAAGAGGAGGATCTTTCTTGATTGGATGGCTTGCCGCCAAGTGCTTTGCTTTGTTGTAATTGCCGCTAAATAAGCGGACGGTTCATTTCATGCACTTGATTTACATACTTACCCCACTAAAGAAGTGGTTTGTTTAGAAGCACATAGTTGTAACCTTACTACTGTATACTCCCACCTTGCCCACATTGAGATCTAGGTGATCAAAAAGTGGAAGGGTGTTTACTTCAGTTGCTTATCATTGCTATATTTGCTAACATTGTCCAAGTTGCAAATTTGAAAAAATTAAGGGTGGGTTATTACATATGAGGTCCATTTTTTATGAGTAGCATGAGATATGATCTAAGGGTTACACCATCATATATGATGATTGGACAGATAAGAGAAACATGATGTTGAATTTCCTTATTTCTTCTTTACGTGAAACATTTTTCTTCAAATCCATTGATGCTTTAGGGAAGGTGAGAAATGCACAATTCCTTTGTGAGATTTTAGAGGAAAACATGGCTGAGGTGAGTGAAGTCACCATGTAGATCATTATAGATAATGTAACAAATTATGTTGCTACAAGTAGAATTTTCATGGAGAGGCATTTGTCTCTTTTTTGTAATCTAGGTTATCCTTGACCTTCCTTACATTGGAAAATCTTAGTGAATTTTCTTGAGTCAAACTAATTGTGGATCACAGTCCCAATACTTTAGATACGTATACAACCATGCTTGAGTCCTCAACTTATTAAGAAAATATACAAAGAAAGAATTGACATCCTAGTATAACATGCTTTGCAACCAATTTTATCATGTTGCAATCTTGGATTCATTTGAAGGCTACTTCAAAATGTATGTTTGGTACTAAGTAGTCCTAATCCTCATATTTGAGAATCAGCCTTCGAGTTTATATTGTGGATTGGGTCTTTGAGGAGCAAAGCTTTTGGATTCTAGTGAAATAGATTGTAGATGTAAGTTATTATTTCCTTCCTCTTTTACCCACTTTATTAGTTTTATGTTGTTTTTATTTGTTTCTATTCTCTTCTTAAACCTTGCTAGTTATTTACCATGTTACACAGGAACATGTCCTCCCTCTAAAGCCCCCATCCCTATCCCCACGAGAATTCTGGTACATTGAGATAGCAAGGGACATCTTCTAGCCATCCCCAATCTTCAAAAATTGTGAAACATCTTCAAAATGCCATTCAAAAAGGGGGGATGCCATTGGGACATTTGACCATCCCCAAGATGGTCATTATGTTTGAGACATCCCTCAATCATCTTGGGGTCATTTAGGCATCCCCAATAGCAAAAACAAATTTGTTATTGTCTATGAAAAAAACAAAATTAAAGTGGTGTCACCAATCAGAAATGTCTATGATTGTAAGTGCTTTAATGAAATCATCTTTCCTAAGCCCTCTATTTAAACTAATTATATTCAAGAGAGCTACCACTTCTCGTTCATGTGGAATAATTATAATTAGCTAAAGGGGCGAGTTCCAAAGCATAACTTTTATTAATAACACCTAATACAAAAGTAAAGAATTAAGATGAGGGGGTCCTAGCATGCCCTCCCCCCTAAAAATATCCTCCCTCAAAACTTAAGATTAGGAAATTGTAGCTGGAATGGGAGTAATGGTTCCCATGTGTCTTTTGGTTGAATAACATGCTATTGTACTAGAATCTCAATGATGGTGTAAGTGTGGAGTTGCGTGATTGCTTGTCTAGGATAGACTCAATTTCTAGGAGGATAGATCCTTCAATACCAACTGTTGACGTGCTTTTTATGACAAAGCCAGCACAAAATAAAGTTGTCCAACGGTCACTCTATTCTCTCTTGATCAAAGTATTCCGCATGCTAAGATTGCGTGAAAGTTCATGCGTTCAACTCCAAGGTTCCTTTTATCGCGAATAGACTCAGTTGGTTGATGTGTATATGCTGGTTATTTCAAGGGGACTTACATAGTTGTTCAATCACAGTGAAACAATGAATGATTTTGACAATATTGCTCTGATGTTCGAATCGATCGGGAAATACTGAATTAAAGGGGAAGGGATAGGAATCCTACAATCTATTTCTAAGGATGGAAGGCAAAACTAGCTTTAACAATCTCCAAACCAAACTTTGTATCGTCTCCTCTTCGGACAACTCTGACAAAGCTGATGCAATCTTCAAAGGATAGGTAGATATTCAGGTCGAGATTCAACATGCACACCCCTTCACCACGAAGCAAGTGAACACACAAATCGCAACCGAAGTTAAGTGCTGAAATTCCAGTTGACCACGCAGGGCAGACTTACCGTCAGCAAGCCTGCTAGTGGTATGGATATAGGGAGATATGCTCAAACCAATGTTGCATTCCACAATTAACACTACTTGCATGGAAACAAAATATATTCTACTTTACTCTATTCGAATTGGAAAGACGAACAAGCCTTGCTAGCTACTCACAATAGAAGATAGAACCACCAAACAATGATAAATCTTTATATTATGAGAGTGTTCACAACAACTTCTTACAAAGTCCTCAATGGGAAAACTTCCTTTCCTCCTCAATCTAAGCTAACTTCTAAGCTAAATGCTATATGCCTTCTATTTTCTAGCTCAACTCTATCTCTGATTCAATTCTAGTTCTAATTGATTACAAATGAGGGGGGATGCCCCTTTTATAGCTAGCCCATTTCAATGGACGGCTCAGATTGAATTACAATGAAGGGCTCAGATTGAGCCACCCATGCCCTAATTAGGGTTTATGCCCTAAAAACCGCCACTGAGAGGAGTGGGGCAATGAATGTGCAGAATATTCTCCACTCCTCTGCAGGCCCCCTACCTGCAATCAATGCACATCGTCCTCCTGCAGCAGATCGTCATCCAGAAGAGCATTTCCTTTCTGCTTCTCACTGGCTGCAAATTTGGTGAACCTGGCTAATACTTCCTCAACTTCTTGATCGGAGATAGGAGGAATGTGATCCAACTGAAACTCTAATACTGCAACTGTTTGCCCATGCCGGGCACATGATTTCTTCTAGGCAACAAGGGCATCCTGGGTGTTCTGTATGATACTAGAGAACGTGGCAGTGTTCTCGAAATCATCCTGAGTGAAGGTTTTCACCTCAGAGAAGAATGGCGTCAATCTGTCCTTTAGTCCATCTGCAGTTATCTCTTCAGAAGTCAACCTCCTGGCAAAGATTGTCTCCAATGTGTTGAGAACTCCATCCAAGATGTTCGTCATGGCCTTCCTGACCCTGACCGAATCTGCTCGTGATGCATCATAGAATCCCCGGCCTGTGACTACTGAAGAATACCATCTGGCAAAGTCGTACCTATCTCCCTGCTGGATAACACCTCCCTCAACCAAAGTGTGTTGAGGTATGCTCATCAAAGCCCCTAGACGGAGAACAACTCTCGTCTGATAGATGTGAGCCTCACCCCAAGCATGGTTAATTGCCTCCACTCTAGCCATAATATCGGAAGCTTGCCCATAGGCATGTGCAAGATCTTCCATAAACTTTCTTGTCTCTGTACGCACACTGGCAACCCACGTGTCTGCCTGCTGTGCCATTCTCCTTAAATCTTCTAATCCACTGATTGACTCCCTGGAAAACTCAGCTGGGAGCTCGATTGCAGGATTTTCTTGCCCACAAGGACGGGACAAGTGCTGCACGTAGCCAATCAGTGTCCGATGCTCTACCTTCAACCTTTTGTACTTGCCCTCAACATGGGACAATCTGTCCTTGAGTGCCCGATAGGAATTATCGCACTCCTCTACCACCTGTGCCCCAGTAGGGCGGCCTAGTTCCATGGTTGTCACAATATAGTTCTCAGGAACGGCCTTGTCTCTATCACATTCCTCCCATGGAATTGCCATATGCAAGGTTCGGGATCCATCCTCATCTGTGGATATTCTGGAAAACTTCCTAGCCTTCTTCTTCATGGGAGGTGCATTGATCCTTTGCAGCAATTCCTCCATCTCGACTGCAGGATCAGTCTCATCCACAGGATCACGCCTCATCCTATCCCTCAGCCAATCTGGCACCTCCTGTCGTGTGTCTGTCATGATGAAAGGCTGCTCTACCTCGGCCTCTACTTCATGGCCCTCGTTCTGACGAGGCTCATCATCATCTATGGGCTCAGTGTCTCCTAAGCTCTGGGCATCTCGATCGGAAGCAGCATCATCCTCGAGAGCTACCTCAATCTCATGCTGAAACTGAGTATTTGTGGCAGTGCCTTCATCGGTCTCCTGCCGATTCTCCTCTTGATTATCCTCTTGGGGCACGTTGATGCTCTGGCCCACAGACTCCCTACGAAGTGGCTGGCTCTCTATTTGTACTACCTGTTCTGCCTGTAACCTCTCCCTCTGATCAGCAAATAGGGACACTTCCTGTATGCTTGGAGAATGTGTTTGAACCGGCATGTGCAAGGATTCCTCAACTATCACAGGCTCCGGTCGAGCTAGCTCTTTTCCCCTAGGCTCTAGAGTTGGATTACTCCGTCTCCTCGGATCAGTTGTCTGCAACCTGCTGTCTCCCATCAAATTGTAGGTAAGGGGAATTGACCTTCCCTTTAGTCGGCTGACATGTCTCTCTATCCAACTCCGTGTAAATGTAAGGACTGGGATACAAAGTGTATCCAAGTCGGTGATCTCTGGCTCTGACCAATCTGGGAGTGGCAAGGGCGTGTTTCTTACTGTGTCATCAACCTGTACAACGTTTATGTCCTCCTCAATCTGATCTGGCACAGGAATAATCTCGCACTCTCTGATCATTGCCAATGGTATCCGGGAAAACATCCTCTTTCTGACTTCGACTTCATCTACTGCACTTGCCCAGAAATCTTCTATTTGTGCCTTGTGCCTAAACTCCTCTGTCAATACCCACTTGATATTTCTATGAGGATCGTAGTAGTGCCTGCTGGAATGGTAAGAAAGCTGAAAGAACTGGAGCTCCGCCTCTGCCTCCCTTGCTGCCTGCAGTGATGGGCATACTTCGTCTGAATTTCCCATAGCAATCGGGAACCCAAGTCCGCCCTTCTTCTTCTTCTTTTGGATCTTATCGTAGGCAATTAGTTGCCTAGAAACTTCCAGCATCACTACCCTGTTCGTGGGATATCGGGGCAACTTGTATGGGTAGGAAGAGAATCCCTGCAGCCTTATGTAAGTGAATTTTGGGAATTGGATAAACCAACATCCAAATTTCTCAATCATTTCTTGTGCTTCCTTCGATATTCTGTGATGGGTCCTTTGCTGCAAGGTCCTCGTGATGTGCATAGTAAAGGCATCGTTGACTCTTTTGTAATTAGTAGTGCTTGTCAAATGCAACTGCAGACAAGCCTCGAATATTTTGAATTGCTAAGAACCGCAACCGATTGGTTCTTTGTAAGAGATCCCCCTGTATCTTGTCATGCGAGCCAGCATATAGACGAGGTAAGAGCCCATATAAAATGTTTTAGTCCTCCTCACATTGCGGAGCTGCTCATGTAGACCATCACTGATTAATAGTGCCCAATCCATGAAATCCTTGCCCTCCAGTACCAAGTTGATAAAGTAAAACATCCAAGGTTCGAAGACGAACGCTTGGGGACACCCTCCAACTCTACTCAACATCATAATCAGGTCGCCAAACTCTTGCTTCAAGTCTTCGGAAATTATCTGTTTGGGCAACTTCGTACGAGTTGGTTTGGGCTTGATCATCCACCTAGTGTTTATTACATCAGCACACCGGTCCGTTGTAGATGAATACATTCTGTCAGCCCTGTCCTTCGTTTTGTAAATCATTTTCTCGTGGGCGGGGATCCCGAATGCTTCTTCGATTGCTTGTGGTGTCAGGTTAGCCAGCACCTTGCCATCTGGTGCAACGATCGTCCTCTTCTCTGAATCGTAGTGGTGAGAGCATTCCATAATGAGCTCTGGGCACCGGATGGCTGGTGGAAAATTTGCAGCTGCATATAATCCACTTCTGACAATGCTATGTGAAGTCATTGATGGGCGATGGCCTCCAGTCCCCATTATCCTTCTTTTGAACGCCTCCAGGTTAAACGAGCCCAGGTTTGTGTCTGCCAGCCTGCCCAACTTTGATGTGAATTTTGATTCTGGCAGGAAAGACTTGCTTAATTTCTTGATTACTGCCTGTCTGGACTCAGTGTGGACGTTCTTGCCTGCAGCTCTTCTGCTTGACTCAGCCATTCTGCAAAAAAAGGGTAAGATAGTCAGCAAACAAAATTTCATAACAATAAAATATCACTTCCGAGGGTGCCAGCAGATTTTTAAATAAAAAGGCTGCAACACTTTGCCACTTTCAGCTGCAAACCTCAACTGCGCCTGTTTACTTCAAGGTTTTCTTAGAAGTTTCTCTACTTGCAGCAACACAATGTCAGATGCTGGGAAATGTTGGCCTGCAGCAATTTAACTTTAACAAATTTGAAACCTCCTCTCTGAAGTTCGCACTTTTCCTCCTAACTTAGCAACTTTCAGCAACTTAAAACTTTCTTCACAAGTCGCACTTCAGCATTCAGCAACTTCACTTTGGTAAATTCGAACTTCCTCACAATTGCAGCAATTTAGAAACTCACTTCTCAGCAACCTGAAATCCTGACAAGGTAGGTCGCACTTCTCCAGCAAGTTTGTGACTTCAGCAACTCCAGTCCTTCAGGGATTCGAAATCTTCAACCTCCAGCTCTCTAAAAATTTGAAATCCTCAGCAACTTTCAGCTCTTCTCACAAATTCAAACTTCTCACTTTCAGCTCTTCAGCAACTTGCCAGAGAAAAATGAAGAGAACTTCAAAACTTATAGCTTGGGCGAATTCCTGCAGAGGCTAATCTTAGCAAATATTTTGAATTCATTTTCCCTCTCTTTTCCAGTCGTAACACTTGTCGTCTGAAGCATCAGAATCTCAGACTTCTAGAATTATGAATTCATCACCTCTGCACAGGCCTGCCTCGTTGCGTTTGATTTCTTAAAATGTTAAATCGTTTACTTCTTCGAACAATTTCGAAAAGTTTGGCTAAGGCATTTTGGCAAAATTTATCAAGTTCAAACTTCTTAGCGAAATTTCTCATCCATTTCATTCGTTTGCCTTAGAGAAATTTCTTAAATTTGCCTTAGGAATTTTATAAAAATAGGTACTGGGCAAAATATCCATCGAAACGACATGAGTGGGGCGTGGAGTAAGTCTGGATCACTTCCGAATTGCAAACGTCCAATACCTAGAAGAAAAATCTTCCTGAAATCCATTGTTTTCATGTGTATCCAGACGAAGGGGTACATTTAATTTTTATTATTTAAAATAATAAAAAGGCTAATGTTTATTTTTCCCCTTCTGGATGTCTTTCACTCCTGCAATTTCGATCTTCTCGGCCTTGGCAAATTATCTTGATTTTCCCTGAAGAATTTTCCTCTGAAGATTTTTTTTTTTTTTTTCAACTGGCATCATCCTCTAGGCGTATTCCTTATTTATTTTCTCTTAAGAAAATGCCTTAGGAATTTTTGAAAATTAAAATTTTATCTCTAGAGGACGCATTTGAACATGTCATGGGTTTCATTTTATTCTTTAGGCAACTTTTTATTTTTTGCTTTAGGAAAAATTCCTAGAAAATTCACTTAAAATTACCCATGAGGGGAATACTTCATCTTATGCATCAACTTTTGCCTTTACCTCTTAGGCATTTTCACGCCTAGAGGCTAACACCTTATCCCTTGCGAATTTTCATGTGTAGCTTCCACCTTCACCGTTTTACCTTTCATCCTTACCTTTTACTTGGGGCGCAAATGCCATGAAGAACTCTCACGCCTAGGGTGACTCTTCACCTCCTTTAGGCGCATATAGGCCAACCAACTTCCATTTCCCAAGCGCATTCTCCTATGCAAGATGGAAAACGCATGCCTAGCTAGTGGCTCTTCAGCTTCCTTGGGCGCATTTCATAGTGTGAAGGGGAAGCTTCTTTGCCTTAGTGAATTTTTTATATTTTGGTGACCTTTCAGCTCCTCTTGGCGCATATAGCTCATGGAACTTCCATTCTAGGCGCATTTGACCTTGTGAGGAGGAATTCCACGCCTTAGTGAATTTTTTCACATTTTTTTTTTTTTTGGTGACCCTTCAGCTTCTTTAGGCGCATATGGGGGTATGAGAGGGAAAAACCCTTTGCCTTAGAAGAATTTCAATGCCTCTTGAAGGCGCAATTTGGGATGCCTTAGGAAGTTTGATGCCTTAGAATAATTCCCAAATTTTGGTGACCTTTCACCTTCCTCTTAGCGCATTTCACACCTTGCTCAGGAAAATCTCACACTTGGAAAATTTTGAAGCTTTCATTCCTCCTGGGTGCATATGAAGGTGTTTGCCTGTCAGTTATGTTTGTAAAATTTCCAACGCCCTTCATGCCCTAGCCTGGCTTTCTATTTTTAGCAAATTCGGAGAAATTAGGGTTTCATTGATTTTCACCCTGTTCCGAGCTGGAACTGGCGTGGTTGTGCCCTCGTTGACCTGCATCACCTCGTTTATACTTGATTTGACACCGTGCATGCTATTTTTAGCCATTTGCTATTTTTGGCAAACCCTAGAATTGATCAATTTCGTATCTCCGTTTGCTTTGAAATTTGTTCCACTTGTACTTGATGCTGAAAGAGACTCATTCACACATTTTCCTTGACGAGGACGTGCTATTTTTAGCCATGAGGTGACTTGCTAAAAATAGTAAGTATTCAGATCGTGTTCAAATTTTACCAGCCGGTAGCTTGAAGGATGCTGATTCCGATGGCGTGCTTCGTTTTGTCATTTTTGCATTTTGCTTCATCTATTTTTAGACGTGGCAGAGGAAACCCTAATCTGATCTGCATGTGCTCCGATTTGTTCCTGGCTGTCCTTGATCGTGCCTGATTGCACCTGATTGCTGGGCTGGAGTGGTGGGTAGCTGTTGGGATGATACTGCTATTTATAGTAAGTGTCTGGAAAGTGGTCACCCGGATGTCGGGCGAGTTTGCATGTCACAGTGCCCGTGGGATTTCAAAAAACCCAGAAAAACCCAGAAAACTAGTCAAAGTTTTGGCATTGGCTAAAAATAGTAAGTCCTTGAAAACTGACCCGATCCATCTGCATGTCATATCATTGCGAAGGCCTCACAAAACCCACATGGAATATCTGAACATGCACTGAAAATTCTTGCATGCAAACCCTAAAAATAGCCTCGGGAGGCTGAACTCTGAAAGTCACCATCTCGGTTTGCATGTAACATCATCGCGAAGGTCTTCGAAAACCCAGATCAATTCCCCTGTCACTCACCGGAGAATTGCTCGTTTAAATCCTGAAAACAGCCTCTAAAGGCTTAACTGCTAAAAATAGCCAGTTGTCAGAATCCATTCAAATTTCGCGTGTAGGCATTCTGAAGCTGCCTAACTGTGGTGGAACTGACAAAATTCCAAAATCTTGATAAAATAGCCCCAAATTAAATACTTACTAAAAATAGTAAGTTGTCGGAATACAGTGAAAATTTAGTGGGACCCTGCTGGAAGTCTTCTGACTACTGCACTAAGCTCGAATTTCAATTTTACAACTCAGTTTGTCCTTTAATAAGCCTGACTAATGAAAACCCTAATTTCACAGACTTGAACAATACTTCAACCCAGGTCAAACGACGAGACATCCCCGGAAGGACCAGAGATAGAGAGAGAGAGACGCACCAACAAAAGCCAAAAGACCAGAATGGAGCAAAAATTAGGGGGGTCCCCATCTGGGATGGGGTGATGTGTGAAAAAGGTCACAACACCAACCTCTAATAGGGAAGTTTGAACTTGAACATGTTGACCAAGGAGCTTCCTCAAACAAGAGACATGTAAGAAAGGATGGATCTTGGAAGTAGAGAGTAGTTATAACTTGTAAGCCGTAAGACCAATTTTTTGTAGAACTTTATAAGGGCCATAAAACTTGAGTTCTAGATTTTGATGACCCTTCATCTTCAAGGAGGTATATTTATAAATCTGAAGTCAAAGAAAGACCATGGCCCCAATGTTGAAGAATGTTTAGGACGGTGTTGATTGGCCTATTTGTGTGGTGTGCAAGTTGTCCTTGAGGGTGTGAAGAATATTATCATGCGTACTGAGTGTGGAATCAACTACTTGCAGCTTGAAACTTTGTGGGATGTATGACTAGAGAAATGGAAATGACTAACCATAAACATATTTATATGGTGTCATCTTGGTCACAACATGATAATTTGCATTATTCCACCATTTTGCAAAAGGTAACCAATTGACCCAATGATTCTATTGATCTAAAGTGAAGCAATGTAGGTAAGTATCTAAGCACTTAATGACATTTTTTGTTTGGCCATCTCTTTACACATGGTATGTTGAGCTAATGTTAGTTGGGAACTATACTATTGGAAAAGTTCTTGCTATAAGTGACTAGTAAAAATGGGATCATAGTCACAAACAATTGAAAAAGGTATACCACGAAGGCAAAATATTTGGTCAATAAAGGTTTGGGCAACAATGGAGGAAGTATAAGGATGGGTTAGGGCATAGAATTGAGCATATTTGGAAAGTTGATCTACCACCACGAGAATGACTGATTTCTTGCTTGACTTTGGTATTCCTTCAATCAAGTCCATGGAAATGTCAATCCATACACTAATGGGAATAGGAAATGGCTATAGCATTCCTAGGAATGCAACTGTTCCCATTTATTACATTGGCAAATCTTACATTCTTCCACAAAAAAATTTGTCTTGTTCCATGACCTCTTAAAAAAATTATGGTGAAGCATTTCATATGATTTTGAAACACTTAAGTGGCCAACTAAGTGTAATGGCGTAAATTTGCACCCTAGGCAAATTTCCCATTTATTTACCCTTACTTTAGAATTACAAGTACGATGATGCATAAACCCGTCGCCATCTTCCTAATCTTCCCACGTGTCCCTATCTTTTTGCGTCGGTGGAGGAATTTTTGTCGAGGACACGTGCACACCACGTCGTCGTCCTGACAATTCTTGCCTCTGGAATTCACAAAAGTATTACGTTTCTTGGTTGGTCGCAAATGTAACGTTCTCTATTGGGTCTTGACCAACGAAAAACGACTCTTTGTGTCCATTCTATCCGTTCAAACTCATTCTCTCACTGTCCTAGATTCTCTAACTCATTCCTTCATTCTCTCAAGCTCAATCTCTCACTTCTTAATCATTCTTTCTTCTCCCTTTCTCTATCTTGCTGCTACCAGCTTTCTACTTGTACTCTACAGCGTCTTCTTGCTTCAACACCATCGTCGTTGCAAGTTTACGAAGCTCTATCTCCTCGGCGTGGTGGTATCATCTTTCTCCTTTCTCTATCGGCCTTGAGTGCTTATAGCAAGGAAGGTAACATTATGTCATTTCATTTTACTTGCATCTATCGTCTAGTAGAGTAGCATTCAAGTTTTCATTGCTCTCTACTTTATTGTGGCATTTCCATTCTCTCTTCTTTATCGTTTTCTCTATATCGTTGCATATCCGGCTGCCTATGGAGGTAGGAACCCCAAAACGGGGGTCCAACTAAGGTAGACCTCAAAACATAGCCCAACATGTAATGTCCCCATTTTTAGCACTACACTTTCAAGTGACTGTTAGCCTATTCCCGAATACCCGTAGGCTAGTCAGAGGCAGAATTAGGATTTCTAGTTGCTTGGAGGCTTCTTTCGAGGATTCAAGGGTTTGCATGTTGGAGTTTTACAGTTCGGATTCTGGATTCCTTCTGGGTTTTCAGAGAACTTCGCGACGATGTGACATGCAACTAAATCATAGAACTTTTTCAGACTTACTATTTTGAGTAAGTACGATAGCTACTTGGATTATGGTAAAAATGAGTTTTGAACAACTTACTATTTTTAGCAGTATGCTATTTTTAGTAAGTTCTATTTTTAGTAGTGTTATTTTTAGCAGGGGTCCTGCAGTTCAATGCATTGGCTATATCTGGCAGGTCAATTTGAGCAATTTGGTCTCCAACACCTTTGGTGCTAATTTTGGCAATGTTTCAGCAACTTGCTGTTATGGCTATTCCGGGCAAGGCAGTATAGTTAGTTGGTCTCCAGCATTTAAGGTGATTATTTTGGCAAGTTTGATATTTGATGAGAATATTATTTTAAGTGAAATATTTAAAAGGCATGTTTGGACGCCTTGGAGAAATAACTGGTCAATTATATTTATATTTCACTTTATTGTTTTGACGCCTAACTTGGAGGAATTAAATCATTTTAATGAAGTGTTTCACTTTATTATTATTTTGGACGCCATAACATACTTTATTGACATTTTACTAAAGTATAATGCTTCTTGGAGGAGGACAACTTGGAGAAATGAAATGCAAATGACACTAATGCGCATTGTGAATTTGAGTTTGGTTTTGGCATCCATTTGGAGGGAGATTGAATTTGAATTTGGAGCAGGAAATGTTATAAATAAGAGCATTGGGCTCTTACTTCATTATCTCAGATATCTACAGTAAAGTTATGCTGCCGAAACGGTTAGTGAGCTGCTTCGAGGCATGCATACCTCCTAGCTTTGGCTTGACTTCTTGCTTGAAAGATAGCAACTAGTTGAGATATTGTTGTTCTTAATCCTTGAGAACAGATTGAGCACATTGTAGTTGGGTTTCTTGCATTTTTGTCAGTTTTTGGAGTTGCTAGTTTAGCTAAGTTGCCGAATCGGGTACGGGTACGGGTACGTGGGTTCGGCAAAAAAATTTGGGGGGTTGGGTACGGAATTGAGTGCGTCTGTACAAATATATATAATATGCAACCTAGAAACAAAAATAAGTTTAGAATGTCATATACCCATACATATGATAAACAAAACCACGACAAATTAAGTTTAGAATGAGGAATTAGTATTGCCAACGGAAAATTCTAAATCTAAACGCAAATAGTAAATACTAAATTATAATTTTTTTAAATTATATAATTTTAATATATGAATATTATATTTTTAAAATTATTTAATTATATAATATATATTAATATATTATTCATAATTCAATTATATATATAATAAGATTATAAACAAAATTGTAAAATAATAAATTTTATATGTTATTATCATATTATGAAATCAAAAATATCAAATATGTAAAATTATATTTTAAAATTATACATATTAATTATTATAAATAAATTTATATTATACATTATCATTAAAAAAAAAAAACATATTCTGTGCTGCATTTCATATTCGAAATAATCATAGTTTAAAGTTTAAACTTACATACATTAAAAAAATTAAACTTAACCTAAAAAATAAAATAAAAAAACAATGTAATGAAGAAAATTAAAAATTAAAACAAAAAATGTCGAAAGCATGCGCGCGTTTTCCTTCAGTCGACACGTTTTCCTTCACTCCGCGTGCGTGGTTATCTCTGTTTGCAGTCACGAAACTGGTTCGCCGTTTTCTGCTCAAGGAAGAAGATTTGCTGTTTTTTTGCAGTCAATAAATAAAATGCCCAATTAAAACGCCCAACGAAAAGGAGGAATAAAACAGACAGAAAATAAATGAAAAGCGCCAAACAAAACACGCTAAATCCGTGTTTCGTCACCCTATTTTTTGCAAAAATGATGAAAAAGTCAAAGCTCGAGTTGAAAATGGTCAATGAAACACGCTGGAAACGATCGGAATCATTTTGGAAAAATCGAAACGAATCCACAAGAAAAGATCTGATTCCAAGACGATTCGATTCCATTTTCGTTTCCGAAACGATTCCGATTCGGAAACGATGCCCTAGGAGCAGCGATTCGGCAACTTAGTAGTTTAGTATAGCTGAAAGTAGTTTTTGCTCACAAGTCTTCAAATAAATTTTATATTGTTCTAGGTAGTTTGCATATGTCATTGTCATCCTTGGGCACACCTTTTTGGAGAGTTTCAAATTTTATTATGCAGATTTGGATTTTATCTTGCTGAAGTCGCCCCTCTTGAGGCCGTACCACTTCATCTTGCCTGGCAAATGTTTAGAAAATTCATTGAGTAGTTGTTGCAGCTTTTTCTTGCTCATAACTTGGTCGCCATCTTCCTTGGATTTCATTGCACTTAGTCTCATGTCATTTGGAGTAGTTTTGATGGAGTTATGATCATTTTAGTGGGTCATAGAGTTGTTGGTCTGCATTTTCTAGTTTCTGGTCTGTCATATCAGATTGTAAAAGTCTGTCACTTGAGTGGGGTTTTGGGTTGGAAAGTCATTTTGATGATAGGAGAGACTTATTCTATTATTGCAACATTGAGACAAATGAAATACAATGATATTGGCAGGAGTTCTATCATATTGTAAGCTGAACAGTAGTACTGTCAGCATTCTTATCTTCTTGCATTTTCCCACGATTGTGGAAGAGACTAGCCTTGCCTCAGTCTTTCATTTCAGTATTTGCTTCTTGTATCACCCACTGAAAAGTGGAAGAGGTCGGCATGCCGCCTAGTTACTTTTTGTAATGCATTGAACATCATATTGTTGATCGGTTGAGCCGTCAACACACTCCCGCTAAATAAGTGGTTGACTTGCATATTTACTTTCAGCAATGTACTTTCATTCTCAGTCCTCTCGCTGAATAAGTGGTTGAGTTGATTGTTATCTCCTTTCATTGTAATTTCCAACAATTTCAACTTTGTGCTAACGATCCCCTTTCGAGTATGCTCTCACCTTGCCCACACTAGGATTTGGGTTGATCAGAGGAAAGGGTTCTCTTCAGTTGGTTTATGATTTCACTAACATTAATGGGTGAAATTAATGTGTCAAAAATGTGAAAAAATTGGCTAGCACATTTCAGTGGTATCAAAGCCAAGGTCCTGCCATCCTGTGAAAAAGACAGAGTACAGTGGACAGATGAGTGACAGAGAAATCAGATTCTTCATCGGAGTTTAGTTTAGCTCTCAGAAGCTCCGAAGATGTTGCATTTTTTGAGGACTAGGTACCGTGACAATTTAGATTTGGTTATGAGTTCTGAAGAAGAAAGAAGTTTGGCAAGGTCCCTTTCTGTTGCAAGGGGTGAAGAAGTGAGTTTATTATCAAAGTTGGAAAGTTGTTTGAGCCAAGTCCAACAATCATCTGTTGAATTGTTGAATAAGGCATTATCTCCTGCAGTGACAAATTTGATGCATCCTTATTGGATTGGGCATCCTGATGAAGAAATCAGCTTGTTGGTTACTTCATGCCTTAGTGAACTTATGAGGATTGTTGCACCTCTGATGCCTTATGATGATGAAACTATGAAGAAGATTCTACATAGGATTGTGGAAAGTTTCCAAGACCTTGATGAAACTAGTAGCAATCAATTTCCTAGAAAAGTTACTATCTTAAAGACATTTTCGGATCTCAGGACAAGTAACTTGCTATTAGACTTGGAGATGCATGATCAGATTTATCAATTGTTCCACTACCTCTTTATGTCCACTTGGAGCAAACAAGAAGAGAATGTCGTTGCAGCTGTGAATAAAATTCTTGTTCTCACTATGAAGGAGGTTGATGAAGTTCCACCAAATGTCCAATCTCTCCTCTTGGACGCATATGAATGTGAAGAAAAGGATTCTCCTATTGTTGCTATGTTGATCAAGGAATTGTTTGATCAATGTGCGAAGAAATTGAAGCCACTTTTGAAGAAGATAGAGCGGGTGACAGAGAGTTTTGAAGATGTTGGTAGAATTGTGGTGTGGGATGAGTTTGCGAAAGAAGAGCAAGTTGAAGGAAACACTAGTGGTGTCATTGAACCAACTTATGATCATTACCATAGTGATGATGTTGGTGATGATTCTAATGATTTCATGCAAGATCATGTTGAAGATTTGGTGATGAATGATTCTCCTTTGGTTGTTGTCCAAACTCCTCAACAGTTTTCACATGAAGAGTTCATGACAAATAATCAAGAAGACTTCTTTGGTGTGCATGGGGTTACTAATAATGAAATCAATAACACACCTACTCATGATAGGTCCATTGAAGGAAAGAATGATAAAAATTTCAAAGCAACCAGCTTTGATAATTCTCTATACATTGATAGTGACATGGGTGGCATTGGGTTTGAGTATCAAACTACACCCTTGGAGAGAGTTGTTTTTGAAGATATCAGTTTAAATAAGTGGGGAGGTGATTTGTTCAAAGAGTCAACACTCCAAGAAGGGCACAAAGAACACTTCTCTGCTGATCAAAATAGTCAATCCCCTAGCACTTGGGATCCAGGAGTGAAGGAATTTAGTGATAACAAAGAAACTGTGTGGGATGATTTTCCCTTGGATCTAGATGAAGCTCAAAATTCTGATTGTTTTGCAAGCTATGAAGGGGCTGCCATAACCTTTGATCATGAAGACGCAAAACAAAATTCTGATTTTGAAGATCAGCCAACCAGAAATTCACCATCCTTGCATATTCTTGAGAAGGTAGATCAAGTCAAAGGGTCCTTTGAAAGAGAAGTGCGGGTTCTATCACAATTTGATCACACACACAGTGGGATTGAAGAACTCTAATGGAAGGCTCAACTTGAAGAGAGACGAAGAGGAGTAAAAGATGGAGTTGCTCTTCCCAACTTGCAACTTATCAAAAACTCTTTGGAGACCTTGAAATCCGAGTACATGCACGTGATTGTGTAATGTCCCTTACTCGACTTTGCCCCAGAATTCGCTTGTTGATTAGTTTTAGGGTTTCTTCTTTTTCAAATGAATGTTCTCTTTGACTAAGTAATCTTGGATTGAAGTCTGCATTTCATATTTCCACATGTACATATATTTGTTAGCATTAATATCTAGATATCCAAATATAAATATAATCACAAA
This sequence comes from Sequoiadendron giganteum, assembly GCA_007115665.2. NCBI lineage: Eukaryota > Viridiplantae > Streptophyta > Pinopsida > Cupressales > Cupressaceae > Sequoiadendron > Sequoiadendron giganteum. The sequence goes on along the minus strand of CM021104.1, from coordinate 459,489,735 downwards.
TCAATAATAAAGACACATGAGGAGTGGCATGGGTAGAGTCGTCTGAAGCTATCCATCTAAGCCCAAGAGCACAAGCGTCTTATCAGGACAACCCACCCCTTGGCCCCGAGCGACATGAACGTTTCGGAGTGGCGTGCTTAGAGGAAACACTTGTACTTGCTTTCTCTACCCGTGCCAGCACCTCAGAAGACACTTAACCTACTGGGGGAAGCCAGCAAAGCTTATAAGTGATTCTGGGCCTACCACCCCTCCATGGCCACAGTGGATTGTTAAGTGGGACCCCCACCCCTCCATGGCCGCAGTGGATTGTTAAGTGGGGTTTTTAGGCACCACTTTTCTCAAGCCCTTCCTCCCTAATAGGCTTGCAAACACTCAGAAGACAATCTTTTAGCAATCAAATACATTTGCATTTATTATTGATTCTTTAAGTTAATATCAAAATCATTATCATCATGATAATGATAAAGAAGGCATTACACCAATAATCAAATTAACAATATCTATTTATTATATTCAAAATATGCTAAATACTATTGCTAAGTGAGTACATCACCTGAGTTGCTATATTTCTCCACATTTTCTGACTCCTTACTTGCCTCCTTCAACCTTATACTGGGTTGGTCATAGGATGAGGACAATTCATATACATACTCTACTTATGTTTATATTAAAGAGTCATCATTATTTATAAGGTTTAATAATTGCTGCAAGTATCATTATTACACAATTATAATATAATTAGAAATAATGATATATATATATATATATATATATATATCATTATTTCTAATTAACTTCAATTTACAATAATTACTTTGATAGAAATATATATATATAATGTACATGTATATATATCTATATTCATAATAATACTAAACTTACTACTGCTGGTTATTTTATTCTTGTCTTTTTTATCTCTTCCTTATATATATTTTCCCCCCTTTAAAATATATTCCTCATTTTATATCCCACGGTGGGGACAAGGCATGACTTTTCAACCCCAATCGATGTCTTGTTTAGTAATTAAAGATTGCTATTTATTGATTGCTGCCTTATTATTAACCACAGCTTTTCATAATTGTTTTTAATTGCTGGTCTTTAGGACTATATAGGTGATTTAGTATGTTTGGCTAATATTATTTATTGTTTTTATTATTTTATATTTGTTCATTTATATTGATATGATATATATTTATTTTATGCCTAATGTTTTATATTTTATATTAGATGATTCTTAAAATATAGTTGTTGTTATTATTATTATTATTACATATTTTAGTATTATGATAATAATATTTAAATTGCTAGTATTCATATTTTAATATTTACAACATTATATTTGATAAATATAATTATAATAATATTTTTAATATGTAATTTATTCATTCGTATTTCAAGGTTAGAGTTTTTAGTGTCGTAATTTTGGGGACATGACAGATTGAAGATCGAGATCGTGCCATTGAAGTTGCAAAGGAGACCATTGGTGCTTTCCAAGGAAGTGAGAGAAAGGTTGATGAGCTCACTATGGAACTCAAATCAACAAGGGACATGTTGAAAGAAACTCATTTGGCTCTAACAGAGGTTGAAGACCAGTTTGTTAACTTCAAACTATTCAAGGAGCAAGAGGTTGCACAACGAGCTAAAGAGATTGGGCAAGTGATTGGAGAGCTTGATAGTCTTCAGGAGGAGTTTGATCTTGAAAGCATCTCAAGAAAATCAGAAGCTGTATGTGCAGATTTTAAGCAGCAAGATGAAAGGAATGACTTCCAAGTTTTTGACAATCCTCTCTTTAAAGTGGGTGCAGAGGAAACTTATGATAACCCTCTCTTTGTGATTGAAGATAAAACATGTGAAGCAACCAAGCATGAGAATGAGTACAGTTTCCAATCTATGGATGTTTTGATATCACACCATGAGGTTGTGCCACACTTTGTGATTAGTAATCTTTTGAGGCTGCTTGATAGTAAATGCATAAGTAGGTTGGAGGATGAAGTCTCCACATGGGAAGTGTTGAATCAGAATGATTTCTAAAACCTTGGCATCAAGATGTTGTCCGAACATAGTTTGGTAGATGCTCAAGGTTCCATTACAGAAGCAAGGAGTGAAGATTTCAAACTAGTTACTCATGAAGAATGGGAGAAAAAAGGACCAAAACTTGTTGATTGCATACTTGACAATCCATCCCTTGGGTTGAGAGATGCTTCAACTCATTCTAGTCTATTTTGGGAGTTGGGTTTGAATACGTCTATTGTTCCATGCTCCATTATTGTTGAAGCTTTCATGGATAGGCTTCAAAGGTTCACTAGAAGAGATACCGATTTCATGAGAATGCACTTGGTTTTGACTAGCACTTGGGGTTGTGTTGAGTTTTCTTTTCAATGTATTGAAAATCATTTTCAGTTGGGTATCCATGCTTGGGATCCTCAACAAGGGTTGATGGAGCAAAAAAATTTTGAAAAGATGAATTCTTGGAGAGATATGAATCAAATTATCAAATTTCTTGGTGTTGTTACTTTCATTACCAACCACTTGATGGTTCTGTTTGCTCATCGAAAAATGGACTGGAGAGAAATCTTGAGTACATGCATTAATTGGGATGATGATTTTCAATATAGCAGCAGTAGCTCATCTTCTAGAATGCTGATCACCCCTAAATTAGATCATAATTCAATCATTTCAGTCATGGTGGGTAGTTGGTATACTTATTTTCAGACTTCACAATCTCCTCTCAGGACTGATTTTTGGCCTCAAATGCAAGAGTTAATGATTCAAAGCCATCCAATTCCGTCTTCGAGAGGTGTTCAATTTGTTCCAAGTGACTATTCCTATGCTTTCCCTTGTACTCATGCTTGGGGCAGCGAACCTTCCATTACCTTGGTTCATCATTATAAGGCTCTTGGAATTGGGATTGTGAGAAATTTCTATAGTATTCATGGTTGTATCAAGATAATTCAATTGAGGCATAGTGGCTTCCTATCGAGTGATGGAGATAAATTTGATGAGCTCTTGCAAAGGATTGCTTTCCCTTTTGCAAGAAGGATTGGTGAAGTCACATATGTTCTTGTGGCTCTGCTTGTCACCTTGCGAAGATATGTTGAGGATTACAATATTGAGTTGAGTAGACTATCTTTCCCGTTGCCCTAGATTGTCATAGATAGTGCTATGGTTGATATTGATGACTCAGGGTCTTTGGGGCATGAGATGCTGCAAGGTGTTGACTTCAGTCCTTCCAGGTTGTTCTTGGATGGTAACATTTGGGAGTCACATGGGAGGTTAGTGCAGTTTTGGCATGATGTTTTCACTGATGTGATCAGAGTGGTGCACAATCAGCATGGTGGTTCCTTCTTGAGACAAACATGGAACCTAGGGAGCATACTCGGATTGGTATGGATAAGCTTCAAATTTTTTGGGGTTGTGGTGGTATTGCTTGAGGACAAGCAATTTTGGGAAGGGCGGACTGTAATGTCCCCATTTTTAGCACTACACTTTCCAGTGACTATCAGCCTATTCCCAAATACACGTAGGCTAGTCAAAGTCGGAACTAGGGTTTTTAGCTACTTGGAGGTCTCTTTTGAGGATTCAGGGGTTTGCATGTTGGAGTTTTACAGTTCGAATTCTGGATTCCTTCTGGGTTTTCAGAGAGCTTCGCAATGGTGTGACATGCAACTGAATCGGAGAACTTTTCCGAACTTACTATTTTTAGTAAGTACGACGGCTACTCGGATTATGGTAAAAATGAGTTTGGAACAACTTACTATTTTTAGCAGTATGCTATTTTTAGTAAGTTCTATTTTTAGCAGTGCTATTTTTAGCAGGGGTCCTGCAGTTCAATGCAGTGGCTATATCTGGCAGGTCAATTTGAGCAGTTTGGTCTCCAACACCTTTGGTGCTAATTTTGGCAGTGTTTCAGCAACTTGGTGTTATGGCTATTCCGGGCAGGGCAGTATAGTCAATTGGTCCCTAGCATTTGAGGTGATTATTTTGGCAAGTTTGATATTTGATGAGAATATTATTTTAAGTAAAATATTTAAAAGGCATGTTTGGACGCCTTGGAGAAATAAGTGGTCAATTATATTTATATTTCACTTTATTGTTTTGACACCTAGCCAGGAGGAATTAAATCAGTTTAATAAAGTGTTTCACTTTATTATTATTTTGGACGCCATAATATACTTTATTGACATTTTAATAAAGTATAATGCTTCTTGGAGGAGGACAACTTGGAGAAATGAAATGCAAATGACACTAATGGGCATTGTGAATTTGAGTTTGGTTTTGGCGTCCATTTGGAGGGAGATTGAATTTGAATTTGGAGTAGGAAATGTTATAAATAAGAGCATTGGGCTCTTAGTTCATTATCTCAGATATCTACAGTAAAGTTATGCTACCGAAATGGTTAGTGAGCTACTTCGTGGGATGCATACCTCCTAGCTTTTGCTTGACTTCTTGCTTGAAAGATACCAACTAGTTGAGATATTGTTGTTCTTAATCCCTGAGAACAGATTGAGCACATTGTAGTTGGGTTTCTTGCATTTTTGTCAGTTTTTGGAGTTGCTGGTTTAGTATAGTTGAAAGTACGTTTTGCTCACAAGTCTTAGAATAAATTTTATATTGTTCAAGGTAGTTTGCATATGTCATTGTCATCCTTGGGTGCCCCTTTTTGGAGAGTTTCAGATTTTATTATGCAGATTTGGATTTTATCTTGCTGAAGTCGCCCCTCTTGAGGCCGTACTACTTCATCTTGCCTGGCAAATGTTTAGAAAATTCATTGAGTAGTTGTTGCAGCTTTTTCTTGGTCATAACTTGGTCGTCATCTTCCTTGGAGTTCATTGCACTTAGTCTCATGTCATTTGGAGTAGTTTTGATGGAGTTATGATCATTTTAGTGGGTCATAGAGTTGTTGGTCTGCATTTTCTAGTTGTTGGTCTATCATATCAGATTGTAAAAGTCTATCATTTTGTTGTCCTCAATTTTTGACATTGCAAAAATTGGGGTAACCTACCAAAAATTTGAAGTTTTTCTCTCTAAAGCACATCTTACGAGGTGTTGAGGTTGTAAAACTTTAGATTTCAATTGATGATTCCCTTGGGCATCCTTTCATCAGCTCCCCTTTCCGTTTTTGTAAAATTTTGAGTCATTTTTTTGTGTTTTTGGTCAAATTCGGGTTTTTAAGGCAACTCAACAAAATAGGAAGTTTTAAGTCTTAAGGCAAAATTGCTAAAGTTCCAAAAAGTTCCGATTTTGCTTTAAGTGAAATTGTTGAAACTCCAAAAAGGTCCGATTTTCTTTTTGGTGCTTTAAGTGAAATTGTTAAAACATCAAAAAGTTCCTATTTTCACTCATTTGACAAAAACAAAATTGTTAAGTCATCAAAAAGTTCCTATTTGGCTTAAATGATAAAATAAAATTGCTAAATTGTCAAAAAGTTCCTATTTTGCCTAAATTGTCAAAATTAAAATTGCTGAAAGAGCCAAAAGTTCCTATTTCTTCCATGAGTAAAGAGAAAAGTTGTTGAGTGAGGTTAAAAACCCGATTTTTGTCTTTCTTGTGTTATTTTTGTTTGTTGCTAAGCTCTAAAAACCCGATTTGGAGAATTCGCCCAAGTTTTGAGGAGAGTTTGTGTTTGAATTTGATAGTTTACCTCCTTTGGTGGAGCTCTCATAAATTCTTCAACTGAAATTGCAGCTCCTCAATTCGAATATAAGTGCCTTCATCTTTCCTTAAAGATTTCACAAGGCATCTAGGGTTTTTCCTCCTTTTTTCGTTTTCAGCTTCTCATCTTCAGGTATGTTTTTATTTTTTCTTGTTTCCTTTTGTTTAGTTCTTTCTCTCACTATCAAAATCACGCCTTGTCTTTGGTAAAAACGTTTATTTATTTATTTATGATTTAAGATTCTTCTTCAACCAAAATGTGTTTTGTTTTAACCAAATCACGATTTGATTGGTGTCCTTCTTTTGACTGTTTTCATGTCTTTCTAAATGTCTTTTAATGGAGTCTTTGGCAAACGTTTTTATGGTATTCAGCAGAAACACGTTTTTATTTTACATAAAAGAAGAAACGTGTTTTTGTCGCCATTTTCTTCATGCTCAACTTTCTGAAAATGCTTTATTCCTTCAAAACATCTTTGTCTCATAATGTGTGAAGAGGTATTTCAATTTGAAACAATGCTAGATCATCATTTCCAAAAAACGCGTTTTTCTAAAAACATCTTTTTCAGCTAAGTAGTATCATATGCCTTGCATCTCAAATGTCATTATCACAAGAGCCATTTCAGCAAGAATGTCATTTCCATTTGCCATTTTCCACTTCCATTTGTCTTCACCGAATTTGCCTCATTCATTTCACTCATCTCATTTACCTTCATTTTGATCAATCATCAAATCCTCATTGCCATTTTCGCAAAATAATGCCTTGGCTTAAATTTGGGTTTTCATTATCAAATAGCAAGTCGAGATTTTTCACTAGAATTGCAAGTTTAAAAGTTGCAAATTAAACGTTGCTAAATGTTCAAAAAATCCCGACTACACTTTATAAAAGTTGTTGAATGCCCTCCAAAACCCGAAATGCTTCTAAATGCCTTTAAAACGGACTTCCAAAACTTGACTGCAAATTCAAGTTAGAAGTTTTGACTTGTTGTTCCAAAAAGGTGAAACATTGCTTTCTTTTGCAATCAGTCCACCGAGATCCGAATTGGTCTTTAGCCTTCATTCTCCACCATCATTCAGAAAGCAGTTTCATTATCCTAGGGTTTGAGTCTTGTTGTTAATGGATACCATGTCTTCACATGTTGATGCTGATGATGTTCTGACTTTATGGGGTTTTCACCGCACCCTTGCAGATTCTTGCTCGATGGCAGACGAACCGGCTTCTCCAACAAACAAGAAGATGAAATACAAATTTGATAAGTATCAGAATGAGATTTCTCCATCTCATGTGGTCTCAAACATAGACGAAATCAAGGACAAAGAAATTGGTCATGTTGATATGTTCGAGTTTCTTAAAAGGGCTAAGAAATCGACTTCTCACGATATGCAGTTGTTGTTGAGAAGTCATATTCACCCGGTATCCACTTTTCCTGTTGCTGCCCTTGAGCCAAAGTTTGTTCTTGCATGTGCATCCCACTTTGACAGTGAATCAAGAACCATCAAGGATGATGATGGCAACATGGTTATCAAGCTTGATCCTGAAACCATCAACAAAATCTTTAGAGTTCTTGATGCTCCTATGTATTCAGACATCACAATGAAGAGTGCTCATAATCATTATGAGCAGAAGAAGAATGATTGTATCAAACATATCAATCACAAATGGCTTCTCAAATCACGACCTTGTGTGACCCGGATCCCCAAACTCTATCGGTCTGATTTTAAGGAAGAGATTAATGATATGATCACCCTCCTGAGCAAAATAGTGGGATTGAAAGTCTCCAATATGTTCGAAAACTGGATGTATAAATTCTGGTTATCAGAAAGGAACAATACCCAATTTTCTAGGGTGAAATAATCAATGAAATTTTGTGTGAACAGCTTGCACAAGTTCCCACCACACTCAACTTTTATATGAATTCGTATCTGGTTTACATAGCAGCTTCATTAAGGCAGTTTCCAAGCCTTTCTACCAAAGGTGATAGATCATTGGTGCCTGTATGGGAGTATTATGATTAGTTGACTTTGAGGCAAAGTCGGGTGCATTATATAAAGCTTCAAGATGCTTTCTTTGGTCATCTCATGTGTTTATTTTACAAAGCATTGGAGAACAACAGGGTATCTGAGGCTGCTTGGAGGAAAGTAAACGAATACGGCTGTCTTTTCCTTCAATTCCCTACTTTCTCTTACATGAGAGTTGGCTGTTTTGAAGACCAACCTTATATGCTTCCAAGGTACCCGACAGATAAAATCATTTTGATGGAGCTGGGAAGGTAGCTAATGACAGTACATGTACGACAAGTTGCACAACACAAGACTAGAGTCAGCATTTCATCACATACTCCATTGCTGATTGGGAGGTATTCTTTGACAACTTCCTCAAGGGCAAAAGCGATGGAGGCTGAACTTCAGGAGATAAGGTTAAAGAAATTCCAGGCCAGAATGGAATTTAACTACAGAAGAGTGAAAGACAAAATTAAAAGAGCTTTCACCCACGTGCACCGCATTGAAGACATTTGGGCAAACCTTCGAACAGAAAAAGATATCTATAGAATGGATTATTGCAGGCTCACAGTGGAGCAAGTTGTTGATCTCAATCTGACCTTAGTTCCAGAAGGAGTAATTGATGACGGGCAGATTTTGGATCCTGAATATGAAGAACAAGAGGTTGCTAACGCACCCATTCCTGCAATCCAGTGGTCTCAGAAGGAATCTACCTCTATTTTTGATAGATTCAGTCAGTCTTAGCAAATACCAACACTTGGCTCAAGAGCATAGGTGTTAAGACTATCAAAATCAAAATCGGAGTTGAGGATGATTCAGCTGGGCCTAAAGGATTGAAATCAAAGGTTAGAGACAAGTCAAAAGAAGGACCTTCCTCGTCAAGTACCAGGATTAAGTTGAGGGTTAGCCGGGTTGTGGAAAAACCATTGGAGAAAGAAACACTAGAGGGGAAAGAAGTTAAGGAAACGCAGGTTCAAGTTTTGGATCAGCAAGAAGAAGAGGTTCTTGAAACCTCTACTATTCTGAGTAAAATGTCTCCTCACGTTGAAGCTCCAATACCTGTTTTTGCGATATCTCCTATGTCTCCCATTGACAATGATGTTGATTCTTTCTCTATAGTATTCGTTTCTTCCATCCCACTTTCAAAAGCTATTCATCATTCCTCAGCTACATCAATAATGAATACGCCTGTGAGAAGCTTGCATGACAATTTGGAGAACGTATTTGATACAAATCCAATCTTTCCGGCGATGTCAGAAATAACTCTCCCAGAAATAAATACATCAGCAGCAAGCTTTGATTGTTTCATGGCTGATCCTAGTCGCAATTTGTCTTCTAAGCAAACCATTGTTGCTATCCAAACTGAGGCACCTCCTAGAATTACAGCTGTAACACAAAATGAGTCCATTTCTACACAAACTGTAGTTGTTGTTTCAGATGTGAGAACCTTGGATCTTCCTCCATGGTTAAACTCAGTTGCTCCAAAGAGAAAGAAACAAGCAATCTCTCTTGATGTGTTTGATTTCCAGAAATTGAAGAAATCCAAACCAAGGGTTGCAAAGAAAGCGAAGCCAGTCTCGCAGGTGTTTATTGACAGCAATAAGATGAAATATGTTGAGATAGCAGAACCTCTCGTAGAAAAACCACATGAAGAGATGCAGGTGTCTAATTACAGATTCACTAGGGCGGAATTAGGCAAGCAGACTCATGCTAACATGATGCAAGATGCTCAGAGTTCAGTAACAGTTTTAGCACAAAGCTACAATGAACTTCTAGCCAAGAAGGAGAAACCAAAAGAAGAAAATGAACAGCTAGTTTTAGTTATTCAAAGGATTACTAGGTCATCAAAAACGGTTGATTCACTATCTTCGTTTGCTCCTAAGGAATCAGTCAGGCAATTAGAAAGAATTGTGCAAAAAGCTAAAGTAGTTGATTCCTGGACAGCTCAATTAATTGACCAAGGAATACCAATGGTCGAAAAGGCATTGAAGAATTTGAGCATTGTCAAAGTGGCAAGATTCAAAATAAATCAGACTTTGGAAGCCTTTTAGCAAAGCCTACATTCTCTTGAGAAAGACTTAAGAATCTGGCATGAGATGGATCAAGTAAAGCTAGAAATTTTGTGCAGCAATTCGGTGATTTCGAAAAGGGAAAAGTACATAGAGTTTGGGGAACTTATGACAAACAAATCATTAGTTGTTCAAGATCTTATCAAAGATGTCCAGGCTACGCTTGAGATGAGTGCTGAAGTTGAGCATGACATACTTTCAGATTTTGAAAAAATCCCTTGCAAAGCTTTAAGTCATGAAGGGGAATTGCTTGCAACCAGTCGTGTTGTTTCTCAGATTACTGCAAATCTTCGCCAGGAGCTAGATTCGGATCAGTTCTCTATGGATACAATCCATAAGTTTGTCAATCACCGGATGATCTTCGACAAGATAAGAGATGCTTTTGAAGGACATAGAGAGGCGATAGTCAGATACTATGATGTCATCCTAAAGACTGTTGTCGTTGCTAGGAACACGCTTGGTCCCGATCTTGATGAGTTGCAGGGAATTATCAGCAAGTTTCTATCTTTCAAAGCTAGGAACGAGATAGAATGAAAAATATTATGTTGTTTTATGTATTTTACTTTCGACAAAATATATGTAAAAACAAGTTTTGCAATTGCAAGTGTTCTTTTCTTGCAGTTTTGGAAAATGTAATTGCATGTAAGTTCTTACAAGAGAAATCGCAATTTGGATTGTAATTTTGAATAAGTCAATTGCGGTTAGTTAGTGGTTGAGAGATTTTCTCAAGTTTGTTGAGATCCTCCCACCTTTTTCTCAAGGCCTCTCTCCTATAAATACTTGAGGGGGTCTACTGTAATAAGGATCTCTTTTGCAAGCAAGAAATTTTTGTAGAATTTTGTACTCATAAAGACTTTGAGCTTTATAGTTATAAGTTGTGATTTTTCAAGTAATATCAAAGAGTTGGAATTTCAAACTTTGTGTTGAAGCCCTACTTTGCATCCTTTGTGTTCTTATGTCATTTTGGAGCATTACTTTGTGACTACTTGGAGATTGTGGAATATTGCTAAAGAGAGTTTCAATTGAAATATCTGCAAACTTTGTGCTATAAATGTTAAAGGTTGAATTTGTAGTTAGTATTTAGAAATTGAGAAGAATTGCAAGACTTTGTGCTCGTGGTAGTTCTCATTTAAAGTAGTTTATAGGTACATCATAGTTGCAAATTTTGTGTTGCTTTATGTTGTATATTATCATTAAATAATCATTCTAAAAGGGCTGATAGGATTTTAGGTCATCAAGACTTTGCGCTTGTTGGTTGTTTTCCCGTCTTGGAGGAAGTGACGGAAGTCTTTGTGCTTTCAGGAAACTTTATTTCCTCTTTCTTGGTTTCATTGCATGGCTGCTGTAATAAGTTTTCTTAACGTTTGCTATTGCTTTTCTAAGAAGAGAAAAGAATATTATCTTTCCTAAAAAAAAAGAGGAACGATTGCTGTCCTACCCATATTAGTTTTAGTTAGTTAAAGGGGGATCCTTCCCTTAATTAGGAGAGTTTTATCTCACGTGTTGTGGTTGAAAGCACAATTTTGTATGCTTTCCCAAGTATGCAAAATTTTCAACCAACACATTTGAGTGTTGTTTTGGGTTGGAAAGTCATTTTGATGATAGGAGAGACTTATTCTATTATGGCAGCATTGAGACAAATGAAATACAATGATATTGGCAAGAGTTCTATCATATTGTAAGTTGAACAGTAGTACTGTCAGCATTCTTATCTTCTTGCATTTTCCCACAATTGTGGAAGAGACTGGCCTTGCCTCAGTCTTTCATTTCAGTATTTGCTTCTTGTATCACCCGCTGAAAAGTGGAAGAGGTCGGCATGCCGCCTAGTTACTTTCTATAATGCATTGAACGTCATATTGTTGATCGGTTGAGCCGTCAACACACTCCCGCTGAATAAGTGGTCGAGTTGCATATTTACTTTCAGAAATGTACTTTCATTCTCAATCCTCCCACTAAATAAGTGGTTGAGTTGATTGTTATCTCCTTTCATTGTACTTTCCAGCAATTTAAACTTTGTGCTAACAATCCCCTTTCGAGTATGCTCTCACCTTGCCCGTGCTGGGATCTAGGTTGATTAGAGGAAAGGGTTCCCTCTAGTTGGTTTATGATTTCACTAATGTTAATGGGTGAAATTAATGTGTCAAAAATGTGAAAAAATTGGCTAGCAAATTTCACAACACTTTTCCTGTTTTTGTGTGTGTAGGTGCAGGTTCATCCACTTGGAGCTATAGCTGAAGAACTGGACTATGCATGGAATGGTATCTTTCCTACTCTTTCCTTATCATTTTCGTCATTAGAATAATCCCTTCCAGTATTCTTCTTCTTGTATTTTTTGTTTTTGTATTTTCCTATCAAACTATCGAACTATAAAACTATTATATTCGATTTGTAAGTAGACCTTGAGTGTCCTTGATTATCATTCGACCCTCTGTCCATACAAGATGCCAGTGTGTCGCTAGGACTCCAGCACAGCACATTGAAGTCCGGTTCTTGCGCTATCGTCCTCAAACAAAGAGCTGTCTAATTCACAGTCTGAGATCCTTGCAGTTTGCTCACCTAATTTCTGAAAAACACCTATCATTAGCAGAAGGGAAACAAGATCCTGTTTTCCCTTCCTTTTCAGCCTATCTCTCCTCTCATTACCTATTGATCAACCTGAGGTAGTTTAGGCCAGTTCGTTCCTTGAGGCTCTCCCGTGACCTGGAGCCTTGGGGGTGACAAATCCCCCTACTCTACATTTTTGGTGAAGCCGACTCTTGTTTTCATTTCTTCGTGTTAGAGATCTTCCTTTCGTGTCTCAGGTGTGTTACAGATTCGTGTATTGTAAAGCTTTATGAGTTTTACGACTCATTCTACAACCTTCGGGCATGTGGTTAGAAGGATCCTACGACATATAGAGATGGATTCCAAGAAGGTCACTATGGGTCAAACTGGTCCCACCTTTGAGGAAGTAGTTTCGGGAATGCCTAGTTTCTCCAACCCCTTTGGAGAAGCTTCTATGTGTGTTCCTACCACTCCTCCTTTTTCTTCGTCTATGGAGGAAGATGATGCTCTTGAGGTCCCCGCAGAGCAACTTCTTTCCTTAGACAGAAGACTCGGGGAGTTCGAGAAGTATTTGGAGAAAGAAAGGACTATGGCTAAAGCTGCTAAGAAGTATCTGGAGAAAGAAAGGACTGTGGCTAAAGCCACTAAGGTTGTTAACAAATTGAGAGCTATGTTGGACAAGGACCGGATAGGTCTAGAATTTCTTTGGGGCCTTGTGGACATTGTGGACACTCATGTCCCAGCCTACAATCCTAACTTGGCCATTGCTCAAGACCTTGGTTCTAAGACCACTGAGAGACAACTGGAAGTCTCGATGCCCAGGGTATCGATGTGCATGACCGAGACTGGCCCTTCTGTTAACACAGCCTCTAGACCTTAGCCGACCCCTATCGTGAAAGTAAACAAAGGTACCCTTGGGTTTCAGCTCCGCCATTTGTAATGTTACCGGTGGTAATCCTGGAGCCCATGCTGGTCCTAGTGGTGAGGTCTCTATTGGTGGCTCTAGTGGTTTTGGTGGAGGTTCCATTGGTCATGTTTCATCCTCTGACCCTGTCCTAAAAAGAAAGAACACTACGTGCTTATTCAATAGAGTGTGATTACAAAACAACCACTTATTTAGAGGCTAAAAAAAAGCACTTCCACTTATGCAATGGGTAAAAAAATCAAAACTAAACCACTTGTTCAATGGGGTAAGCAAGTCTAATTTTCTCCACTTGTTCAATGGAGTGAGTACAAAATCAATTAGCATAATTCAAACCCACTGGTGGTACTACCATCCAGTGTTTACAGTGATATATTAGGAGTAATATAACTCATCTGACTACTGCAATACTTCAAAATAAGATGAATAACATGGAAAATCAATCTAATCAAGAACCCGACAAGTAGAATATCTCAGTTAGATGATAATAAGGCAAGTTGCAGGTCTGATATCAACTGTAATACATTGCTAGCAGGCTTGGACAACAAGGTAATATCCCTAAAACACCACCAACTCATTCCCAACACACCACAGAAAATTCATAAGCTGGAACACCACTTCAAAGCACACCCAAACTTCACCAAATCACACTAAAAGGAGAATATATCAGTCTGCAAATTGTAATCAGACTTATGCAAGTCTGTTAGAACACTAGTACAACAGGTACAATCCTTCAACTATCATCAAAACTCTTCAAAATCACCAAAATCCAATACCAAAAGACAAGGAAATGGTTTGAATGATCTCAGTGCTTCCAAAATGGAAGAAATAGAGCCCAAAACCCAAGCACTTCACTCAACAAATCCTCACACCTCCCTTCCTGCCATGGTACAGCTAGCAACATCATTATTTTGTGACCTTCAAAGTGTATAGCCTGCAATGGAATATTATTGGCATCCAAACAGCATAATGAAAGGAATTAAAAACTCAAAAAGTTATACCATCAGAAGTAGCCAGCAAATGGGTGTACAGCCTGTACTTGGAATGGTTTTGCTAGCTGCAAAACCTTCTTAAGATCACCCTTCATACACACCAAAAATCTCTTGGAAAACATTCAGAAAAATAACAATCTTTTGCAACCTGAAAACACATCAAAATTGTCCATGTCTACAATCCAAAACTGAAGCTTCAATTTGTAGTTCTCTAGCAGTTCTTGGATGAAATCACACTAGCTAGATAGGGGGTTTTTTGTCCCAAAAACTAGTGATCTCAAGAGGGTTTTCTTCCTCAAAGGATTTTGGAAGAACTCGGATTCTCCCTAATAGCAAAATAAGATTCATTTCATGGCTAACCTTGCAAATGAGCTCTCATCCTCCTTTTATAACTTTTCCAGAGGGAAATAACCACAATTTAAAATAATAATTCCTTTCTTTTCCAATATGACCTTTTTGAAAGATAATAATAATTTATCGTGTGTAAGAAGGCCTCTTTCGCTAGGCATCCAACTTGAAGCACACTTTAAACACCTTTTAATTGAATTATTACACTAAGTTGTCTTTCTTAATATTTCAAAATTAGACAACTTAAGTGAATAATTTAATTTAATTTACCCAAGTTGTGGAAAGTACCAAAATAACATAGAAATAGAATTTTGATCATACCAACATGATATTGAAGACTTAGGATGATGACCAAAGGCAACTAGGTGACTTTCTAAAAATAGCAAACTTATCCAAGAAGTTTAGAGAGCTCCCAAAAAGTCAAAAATCAACTCTAAAAGCATCAAGGGGCTCCACACAACCAACTGAACTCATTGTCATAAATAACAACTCTAATAAACCAAACCCATGCTCTCCAAGAACTTCGGAGTTCTCCTTTACTCACCAATTAGCCTACAAGAAAACTCAGAAAATAGGCTAATTGCCCATAGTCAAATTATGGGGACATTACACCAGATCTGTGCAGAGTTTTTGTGCCAAGTCCAAGTCTAGTACTACTAATAGAAGCACAACCCATATGCTCTAGGATTCATATTCTAGCATCTCACCAAAAAAAAATCTTGTATACCACTATAGCTGATCAAGAAAAAGGATCTATTGAGTTTCCTCCCAAACCTTTCATGCCAACTTTCTAATCACAAAAGAAAGACAATTGTAACTTGCTCATGCCTTAGGAAGTATTTTATATATATACAGGGTAATCTTCAACATAGTTGCGACAACCAAGAGGTGTCTCTTGCATCAAATTCCTCCATGACATGCACCGATCCTCATCCATTGGGTTGCACCACATGCAGCAAGTTGGATGCAGTGTTTTACCCAATTTCAACATTATTGTATATCCCAAGGATTTGATTATGGGGCTCCATTTTGAAATCCCAATGCTATTACAACTTGAGCTAATTCCATTTGACATATTTTCGGGAGGGAAACCTCCATTGTTTCTATGCAATTTATGTCTTATAATTTAATACAAACTCTTAGATACTTCTACCTAGCATTGCTTACGAGATTATATTCATGGGGTTGTTTAAAAATAATCCCTTTATCAAGAAAAAGATCAAAATACAAAAACATTCACTTTATTTAACTGTTCAAAATAGATATTTATCATGGGAAATAATGTCCCAGCATGCCTAAAGAAAGATTTCAGGCAAATACGCTATGGTATATCTTTAGTGGAAATTTTATTCCATTTAGACTGCATGATTAAAACCAATAGGATATATGAAATCTATATTCAAGTAGAAACTTTCTTAAGATGATGCAAAACAAGCAAATACAGCAGCCTCTGTTGCTAGTTGTGAAAATAGGTATGAAGAATAATATAGCCTTCCTTCTTAAGCTCGGAACATTAATTACTTGAATAACTCCAAGAGAAAATTAGAAACATAACTACAGCCATATGCAATATAGTTATGAGTGCTCAAGTCGTGCAGTATTTAGTAACACCATCTCATTACCATCAACAATCTCAATCCAATAATTTCTAAGAAACAGAATCATAATCTGCATAGAGAGGACAAAAATGAGACTACTGGAGACTATATTTCTTATTTGCAAATACGGATCTTAAGCTGGTAAACTGACCTCAATGCCAGATTACAAGGGTGTACACTACATAATTTAAATCCTACTTACATAAACTTTATACAAATGTAAACAATACTACAAAAAATATTGAAACAGAACAATGCTTGGATGCTTATTTGGATAAAATGCTTCCCCCAATAAATATTTCGATTAAAGAAAACTTATTACCTTGGTTAAATGTTTCATAGCATATTGCCTTAGGCGCACATCAAAAGAAGAGAGGATTTCATTAGCCTGCTCATACAGAAATGAAACTTGTCAGCATCTACTCCATCTTGATTTTCTTATAACAGTTGCTCTCTCATGCAAGTCCAAATATCCAGTAAAAACAAAATCACTTTCACTGATGAATAATTGTCTTTCTCTTAATTACCTTTGAAGCTGGTCAAAAACTATGGATTGTACAAGAATATGACGATTAAATAAGAATTCTATCAAACTTTTGTAAGAGCATAGCCTACTATACAAACACTCGGGCATAATTAGAAGCAGTAATTATAAACCTTGAAATGGCATTATTACAAGGTGTGCAAAAATATGAACTTCGGGAAATCCCAAGGTGATTATAAATTTATACACCACATGAGAAATAAATAAATAAGCCTAAGATTTAAAAGAGAGGGCAAAGATAGAAAATAAAAGATAATGGGAGGGAACTTATGTGCTTAAGAAGGAGAGATTGTTAGGGGGTTTAATCAGAATATAGCATGGAGACAATAAGTATTAAGTGTGGGTGGAGCAGAAGACCATCAAATTTGCATTGAATTCATTATTACGAGTGATAGGGGAAGAAGGTGGGGCAAATCAGTAGACCATCAGATATGAAACAATTGGAGAGAGATTGGATATTAAGAAGGCAAAGAAGTTTTAAAGGAATTGATTACATTGTAAGTAATCACTATTTGATTCCTTTTTCATTTCCTCTCTAGTTCTAGCATATAAAAATTGCAGATTTTTTGTAAAAAGCGTTCAGAAAAATACCCAGCATTGTTCACAGGGTAAAGTATGATTCTCTAGGGCCAGGGAAAGATTAGTGCGAACTTACTTTAAAACAGTGTCAAGCTTACTGGAGTTGCTAAAACCTCCAAGAGCACAAGAATTAAGATTTCAAATAGCTAAAACCTCTTTGAAAGTGTTGTCAGAAGCAGCAAGATAAGTAGGGCTAAAATATCTAAACGTAGAACCATAAAGTTCCATATGCTTGAATACCTAAAACCCAAAATGCATTCCCAAGTCCTTGGCATCAACTATTCTCATTGTATCTATTGGAACTTGATGACTCAAAGTTTTTAAAAGTTCTGAAGATCTTGGATTGAAAAGGCGCATGCTTAATATTTTAACATTCACATTTTGGAGTACGGTAATCTGTTGTGGAGTCTTTCTCAATTTTTTGGGTGGGAATTTTCAGATAGAGGGTTTTTCTCAAGATCCCAGTTTCCAAGAATCTGGAGAGCTAACACTTTATCAAAATTGTCAAGTCAGAAAAACCAAGATGTGCAAGACTAGAAATGTTGAAATTTAGATCTGAAAAGTAAAAGTGAATTAAAAATCAAAAACCCCAAGGTTATACCTACAAGAATCCAAGAGACTTTTTATCAAGCAGCCTACAGAAACCCAAAATGTCAAAAGACTTGCAAGAATTCTAAACAACTTGTATGCCCAGAGATTAAAAATTACAATACTTCTCAACAGAATCCAACAGGAGCATGGATTTATTGTTGGGAATACATGATACAATAATGACTATCAAACTGAAGAAATAAAAAGCTCCAAAAACTATAAACTAATAAGGAAATTGAAGAAAGCTCGTTGTATTATCACTCTTTTGCTCTCTCGAACTCTCAACCTTTGAGGACTCTTGTTTTCCTTGAAGATTCTTGAGGTTCATTCTGTAGCTTTTTCTTGTTGAGGAATACAACAATCTTTATGATGCTCAGGTGCAGCATGAATCAGCTTGCTTTAAGGTTCAAACTTGTATTTTAAATATAAAAAACGGAAGAAAACGAAGCAGATAAGCTTGCTTTAAGGTTCAAACAGAATAGGAACGATCAAGATGCTCAAGCCTATCCTTATGTTCTAGGCTATTGTGGTCAACAACATGGGTTGAGCAGTATGGTTAGTTGCAATAATATGAGCATATTGTGTAGTGTACAAGGTGACTATCAAGCACACATCTTTCCAGCTAATGTACAGTCTGTTGGTGTTTCAATTCGCACCTCTGGAGTGCATATTGGAAACAGAAAGCTACGCATAGTATTAACTGTTCTTCAAATTAGGAGGGGAAGCTCCCTCTTTTGTTGATATGGGTAAAAAGTAAAGTAATCTAAGTTCCTATCTTTTGGACTCAGTTGGTAGAGGCACAAGGTTATAAAACCAAATACATTGCAGCTAAGGTTTTCTCTAGTTTCCATAGATCTTAACTACAACTAGGCTAACACTAAAACTATCCTATCTCCTTAAGTAAAATCAAAGCAAAAGGAGTTAGGAGCAATTGGGAATGGTTGATGATAAACTCTATCTCGGGATTCCCAAGGAGGTGAAACACTCTATCCAAGGTGTAGGCTGAAATAAAGGTTATTGGAAACAAACATGAAATGGCAAGCTAGTTCTCAAAATTCCCAAGGAGGTAAAATACTCTATCCGAGGTGTAGGCTGAAAAGAAGATTATTGGAAACAACATAAAACAGTAAGCTAGATCTCAAGATTCCCAAGGAGGTAAAATACTCTATCCGAGGTGTAGGCTGAAAAGAAGATTACTAGAAACGACATCAAACGATAATCTTTATCTCTAAATTCCCAAGGAAGTAAAATACTCTATCCAAGGCGTAGATTGAAAGAAAGATTATTAAAACAATAGTAAACCTGGGACAATAAATTGCACAATGAAACACACACACAATAGACGATCAAACCAGCTTTATATTAAACAAAGTGAACCAATATAGAATAGCAATATTGTAGGCAAGGTGGGCACAATAATTTGTTATTACAAGCAAAAGTTAAAGAAATAATGAGCAAGCTTTCTCTTATTTATAGAAGCTCGAAGGAGTAGGGAACCCTAAAATCTCCTTGAGTTAACATCAGTCTTGCAAGCATGCAAGATTTATTCTTAAGTCTAAACGTATGCAACTTAACAGTTAACTGGAAAAACTACCTCAGTTAACTGATTCTAA
The DNA here is from genome assembly GCA_007115665.2 of Sequoiadendron giganteum. Taxonomy (NCBI): domain Eukaryota; kingdom Viridiplantae; phylum Streptophyta; class Pinopsida; order Cupressales; family Cupressaceae; genus Sequoiadendron; species Sequoiadendron giganteum. The sequence continues at coordinate 459,470,285 of CM021104.1, read as the reverse complement.
ACTAAACTAGAACTCCAAATGTACATAGGTGACTTCAAAATAGACATGTTCAAGAGGTGGGACAGCGAGTTAACTTGGAAAGAGGCATCAAGTTAACTGTTCTGTCTAATGTCTATCTTGGAAAGGTGGGACGTCCATAACTAGTAGTTCACTGGTTGTGTCTCTGCGCAATCAACTCCTCCAACAAGTTGTTAACTGCGTCTCCATCCGAAGAACACGGCATCTCTTCACCATCTGTGATCTGACTCTGTAGTTATCTTCCACTCTTGGCCGCCTCATCAAATTGTGCTGACATGGCTGCAAGTTGACTCAACTTACAGCCAGTTGAATCACTGCTGAAAATGCTACGTATGAGTTTTGTAAATTTCGACTACACATCAGCAAGCTCGATGTATTCACCATCCTCACGCTGATACTGGCAAGGGACTTGCGACACGAAATTTCTTACGAACTAGATTGCTCCTACCACATTTCCTCTGCTCTCGGTCAATTCTGCAAAAATTGTTTCATGTATTATAGGAGATTTCCTATAAATAGGATATTAAAATCCTATATATGTGATACATTATTGAACGAAATGAGGAGAATAGAAGGGTATTATTATGTGTAGAATTTTTTTATGTACAACCTCTATAAACTCTCCTCAAATCTCTGCCCATATTTCTAATTGATCAAATAAGACTCACTACCTCCTATATATACCCTACTTATCCCTAGGATATCACCCAATCGACTTAGATAACAACAAATAAGCCCTAGGCCAGCCTAAATAACTAAATAAGAATATAATAATGATAATATGGCTTAATTAAGAGTTAAGGTAGCCACAAGCCGACTACTCATAACTCTATGTATACTCTAAGATTAAGGTCTTAGGAACTACCTTACTACATCAAGCTTCACTATAAAAGGTGGCAAATCACTTAATGAGAGAACAGTTGACAATCAGGAGATTGGACAAGGAAGGCTAGATTGAGATCTAGAAGATCAAAGAGAAGAACAAAAGGAGGATATTCTCATAAGCATGGTATTTGAGAAGCCACTGACTTGGATGTACATATTTATGGCTATAATTCAAGGCTAAGGCCTGAATCTGACTGTAATCCCTAGCAGCAAAAATTGTTGATGTATTTTCAAATGTAAACCAATAAGTTATTTTCAACTTATTTCTATGGAAACCCGAGGACGCGTCCCCTCCTCCGCACCCCCTCCCCCCCCCCCAAGCCCCGTACCCGTTCCCGGGATGTCCCAGGTACTGGGGGACGGTAGGGGGATAGCAGGGGACCATCCCTCTTTTTGCAGAAATCACAGGAAACGTCCCGGGGACGGGGGGATGGGGTTGACCAAAAGAGGGATGGCTGACCAGTCCTAGGGACGGCCAGGGGATGCCTGAGCCATCCCCCAACCGTCCCCCAGCAGTCCCCCACGTCAAAGTATATTTTAAAAATAAAATATATATATATATATATAATAGTTTTCAGTTTTTTGGTTTTTGAATTGTGCATTTAAATTATTTTCATATATCTTTCACAATATTTGGAACACTCACAAGATAAATATTTGATGCTCTATTAGAGATATATAAAAATAACAAAAAGTTATTCCAAAAGTGTGTAAACTTGAATTTATTTGCTTGCTGTTCACTAACAGGTTTTAGAGACAAAGACTTAGGATTTTGACCCTTTTAAACAGTTCTTCACAATTGGAAATAGGCTGAATATTAAGGCAATTTGATGCCCAAAACTCCTTGAGTGCAACAATTTGTGAGCTGGAAATAACCTTATGTAATTTGATATAAGTTTATAAAGTATAACTTGGAGGTTGTATTATGATTCATGTATGTTAATTCTGAATTTTCAATGTGTATTGAGTATTGACAAAGAATATTGAACACAAATGCTATATGTCAAGGTTCTATAATGTATATTATGTATGCTTTATCCATGTTTTCATATGAATATTTTAAATTTTCCCTATATATTTAAATTTTCCCTATATTTTATATAGCTGTCCCCTGCTGTCCCTAATTTTGGCCTCAAAAATCGGAAACTTGGGGACTCGTCCCGCCGTCCCCGTCCCGGAAACTTGGGGTAACCTTGCATATTTCTTGTGTGATGTGAATTTGATGTGAGTATTTGTATTCCTATGTGAGAGGTTCCTAAGTGTTTGTGTTAAGCTACATGGATGGATAATCCTTAATCGGATCTTTCATCCATGACTGAAACAATAATTAATTTGGGAGGAAGCTAATAGTGATCGACTGTGTGGTCCCTATAATTCCTCTTTTGTTGTCTTTCTGGAAGAAAATTTCAGATTTCAGAGCAATTCAAGGGCAGATTCAATATGATTTGGGTGAAATATTAGTTAGGCATTTGTTATGCTATATTTGTGGCTAGGGAAGGCTTGCTAGATCAAGTAGAAAGAAGAAGATGCAGCATTTTTGTATACTATGGATATTTGTTAAAACTTAAAATAAAAAGGCTGAAGCCATGAGTTTTATGTATGTAACCTTGATATTTAAGAATGTTTAATAAGCTTGAACTTCAAAGTACCTCAATAAGAGTGACATGGACGTAATCTTTAACATGAGAGTATCTCTCATGCACATCTTTTTTAATGAAATCACTTAGTTCACCGCTAAACTCCACACCTGTGGGTCCTCCTCCTACAACAACACAGTGTAGAAGTCGCTTTTTCTCATCCTCTGTAATTCCTGTATTTCCATCAAAAAGAAGACATCAACTTGAGAAAAATTAAGCCAAACGTTAACAACTTTCCAGTATCAGCAAAAACTGAGTCATAATGACTACAATTTGAAGGTAATTAGAACCATTTTCCAAATCTCATCAAGTGGTAGCAAAAGATTTTACATGAGAGACAAAAAGAATGCACACATATTTCTATATGCTTTTATATATGAACAGAACATGAATTCTCATCAAATGCACCAAGTGCATTATAACAGTCCTTCAATAATTTTATATTTGTAGCAACTAAGTTTCTTCAAGAGATGAATAACGTGTACCTATTTCTATTGATTACATAAAGGTATAATGTCAATTCTACAATTACAATATGTTACAAGTCACAAATGCATTATAGTTATTGTTCAATTCAGTAGCGTCAAAGGAGACTTTAGAGCAACAAATTATAAAAATCCATCCGAGTTCATATAAAGATGAGGTTGAGAGGTAAAACAAAAGAAAAAATATTTAAAGCATGAATATTTATGCTGATTGCACATAGGTATAAATTCAATTCTACAATTCTAATATTTAACAAGTCACAAATGCATTATAATGGTCATTTAATACAGTGGTATTGAAGAAGACTTTCAAGCAAAAACTTATTAAACTCCATCCCAGTTCATATAAAGATGATGTTATGAATGAGACAGGAGAAAACACTGTTACCATTCTTGACAAATTTGATCAGTGAAGCATTCCAAATTATGCATGCTCAAAAAATAAGTATGATATTCTACAAGCATTTCAGATATTTCAGGGCATCTACATTGAATAGCTTCATGAGTGTGATATCGACAATTTAACGTTAAAGATATATCTAACACTCAAGTGAGAAAAGTTTGATCACTCCATTAGCAAGCTGTCTCTAACCTCCTGAAATGAAGAGAAATTTTGAAGAAAGATTTTGGCATCAACATACCTTTAGACTGACAAAGCAAGAGAGCATGTAAAATTCATTTACAAGAAGCCCATGCATGCAAAACCAGGTTCACACTATCTAAACATATCCACATTTGTCCGGCAATATCCACAACCTCTGGCACTGATGGAAATTTGATTTGCATAAATAAGAATATGAACTTGAGAGATTAAGAATAAAATTAGAATAAACTGTGATTCTAAGATTATTGTGCAAAGAATGTATGGTGTAAACTTTTGAAATAACCAATAACTTCAGATGGATAATGTGAGACAGATAACACATTAATCGATGGAATGCACATATGTTATTCAGAATGGAAGATAGAGATCAAATAAATTGTTTACAAAGCATTTATAAGCACAGGAAAAGATAAATAATTGACTTCCAGTTGTTTTGAACTCAAAATGTAGCTGAAAGAAATGGTTTACAAACTTACAACACATTTCTTGCATTCAGCATAAGATTAATAAATAATACTTTACCAGGCCCGACCTCTAGTATCAAGTGAACACGTGTGGGTGTGTGGGTGTGAGGGTGTGTGTGTGTGATATGTTTCTTTGCTTCACTAACATATGTACACATTTATGTGTGGGTTTCTTTGTACCTACCAGCAAGCATGGAACTTATGCCACAAGATCTTTTCAAAGTTTTTCCAATAATATATTTCTTGGAAAGATTTGGATAACTTACCAGGAATGTCAGACAACATCAAATTTGATAGAAGCTTTCGACGGATTTGCTGAGCATGATGCACTTCACGAAGAAAAATTGCATGTTCTTTAACTCCATGGATTCCAAAAGTTAAAGCCTCAGCTCCTGAAGCAATTATTAGCTTATCGTAGGCAACCTTAAACTGCCTCTTACGATTAGTTTGGGATCCATTTTCTCCAACAGTCTCACAATATATCTGAATCCAGCAATAAAAGGATTATCCAAATACAATCAAATATTTATAGATTCAAACAAAATTAGAATGTTCCCAGATGACAGGCATACCAACATTGCTTTAAACATTGTAGCACGTAGATCATAGTCAGTCCCATTGCAGAATCAAAAATTATAACCTAGACGCCATAACTTATAAATCATACCAAAACTCTCCAAGTTTTGTTTACAGAATCCAATAAAGGATGATAGGTGGCCAACAGAAGAAAGTTGTTGAAAATTTTGGGAAAAAAATTTCCTTGATAAGATTGCTTTAAAGTTGTTTAAACTACTAAAAATAAAGGATAATATGCCTAGAAATTGAAACATTTCACAGACTAGGGATTAGTTACAAAAGATAAACAGCTCATTGCCACAATAGACTGAAATAATCTAGAAAACATTGTCAAAAACTTCAAAGAAGGAAAAGTTAATCTTGAAATGCATATAAGGCTGACACACTCTTTACAGAACACATTTTGTTAAAACTATGTATGAATACTATTCAAAAATAATAAACCATGTTGTGACAGGACCTAAATCCATTCACCCATAAACTGTCAAGTAAATTTAATTCTGATTTTGTTTTCGAGTGACTGTTCACAATGAGCTGTGAGTGTCTTGAGAATCAACCACATAGATTTGAATCATTTGATATTGTATCTCTACATCAACTATTATCAGGGATCATTTTGAATCCAATGCTAGTGATGATGAATAATTCCTATGAATAGCTATTCTTTGGAATAGCTATGATACACATTATCCAATTGGTGGATTTTAGTGATGCATATCACCTTTAGATCTATCTGTGGATGGGCAGTAAAAGGGAACTTGTCTTTCACGAAATTATGTTTAGAGCTCAGACAATGTTACTACTCATTTTTTTAGGTAATTGCTATCAAGTTATGGCAATATTATGGTCTGCTAGTGAGAGAATAACAAAATAGCATTTACTGACAGGAAGCGAAGAAGTTGCAGTGTAGAAGAAATAAAACAAAATATGAATCTATGTCATAATAGAATTTACTGATAGGAAACGAAGAAGTTGCAGTGTAGAAGAAATCAAATAAAATATGAAGCTTAACACTTGATCCAGGTGTGCACGAACAAAAACATATGAACTCATGGTGTATATGGTTTGGGAAAGCATTTAGTGAATATAATTTGGGAAAGCATTTAGTGAATCCAAGTTTTTCTCCAGATCCATTTTTTAGGTCAAACACTTTAACGGGGGTACAAAGAATGAGACAAACATCAATCTATACACAATAAAGACTTATAGTCAACTATTGGATAAAACTAGACTTACCTTTTGCTGGAGGCTGAAATTCACATTGGAAAACTATTTTTGATGACAATAGCAGTTGGGTGATTGGTTCCAAAGACCCTGATTTTGAGGCTGGTACATGGAAAAATTTGAGTAATATTTTCCACAATATCCTATAATTAGTTGTGAACTACAAAATAGCTCTTGGGGGAGTTCATGATGTAGCTTAATGTCTGATGGGTAGATTAAGAGAAATTGCCATCCCCAAAATCTAGAAAAATGAATAGGCTGTACCACAAACACATCTTCATGTCCACACTACATAGATCTTTAGGAGATTTGGGGAAAAATCAAATGAGTAAATTTAGTTGGCGATGGATATGTACCAATCATCAATCCTCACATTGATGACAATAATCACCAATAAAAAATCGTGTCCAATATGTTGCAACATACTTTGCCACACACATTTATATCCATGCTATAAATTCATGAAAAAGGAGTAAATTTAAAAAGAATGCATGTTATTTGGTATTGGATGCAAATTTTCTATGCTAGGGAAACAAATGCCATGGATGCTATGGAAGATGTGTTAATGAGTTTCCTAAGAATTTCTGAGGTGGTTATAAAATTCTTATAACTAATGAGTTAAGGTCCTTCACATGATATAGGTGCAGATAAACACTTAGGGATTATATCCATGAGGCAACATAAAGGGCCAAGGGATTTCAAGTTGTGTACAAAGAGAAATGAAGATAAATACTTTGTGAGCTATTATTGATTATGAGATGGCAATATCAACTTCATAGATCCTTACATTCAGATAGTTACAACATTAACCAAGATTTGTCTATGATAGGATCTTCCTTTTTTATAAGGAGCTGAGGTGATAATGGAAAGCATGTACATGTGAATAAGAATATTTCCCTTATAGCATCTAATGATGAAAGTGAAAAAATCTAGATTCAATTCAAAACATATAAGATAGAAAATGGGCTCTTTGATTGAATTAATCAAACAAAGACTACAATATAATGAGCTATCTTACTACAATTTGTTATCCTCAAATTTTAAACATATCAATTTTAAAAACTTTGAGTCATACAAATCGTTGCACATTAGTCAAAATGCATCAGTCGTGCTCATCTCTTTGAAGGTCATGCAAGTGCTTCAATTTATTCATAAAGATCCTTTGTCATCGAAAATTGATCAAGTCAAAATTTGTCAATTGTTGATCTCTATAGTTTATGTGTTGCAAATTATCTTAGTCAAGTTGTAAGATCATGTGATCTCATAATCCTTGTAGAGGTGTTCAAAATATGGCAAAAAACATTATGGGTAGAGATATAGAACTTTAGTGCAGTTTCACAAGTTTATGGTTTTCAAATTTTCACAACTCACAGTTTTGTAAAGCTACAAGTGTGATGAGCCCTGCTGGCTCTCCGCTCAAAACCCCCAAATTCTTAAGTCTTTAATTGTTTTTTTTAGTTTTTTAAAGAAATCTTAATAGACAGAAGAGAAGGGGCGCAGCATATTTTTGCTCATAAAATGAAATTTAAAGCAAAAATTCACAAATTGGAAATACAGAAGCTATTATTATACTGAGACAATTAGAATATGCATAACAGACATACCCGAAAAACTCCAGTTATTTTATATAAAGCAATAGCCAGATCTACAGCCGGAAATGGTGAAAATCAGCATGAAGGCACGCCAAGGCTCCAGAAGGGGTTTCTCCTGCTGAGAAACAGGTCACAATGCACTGAATAGACTAGGCGCCAAGGATAGAAGCCAAAACCAGCTCAAAAGGAAGGCGTTTCTCCCTTTCACTTCACACGCCTTTCTCAAGGCACACAAACCAAGGCAGTCCGTACGGCCATGAAAAGAAGGAAATGAATCTCTGAAAGAAGAATCCCTGAAGCAAGAAGTACGCCACCAAGAAACCCTCAATTATTATCAAGCACAAATACTGCATAAATAAAGCTCTGTCTGCAACTGTAGAACTTCTGTGTGAAGCCCTCAACTGTACGGATTCAGCTGATCTCTCACAGCCTCAAACGTACTCAACACTGAAGAGTTTTCCGTTCTCCAATGGACACAATGATCAAACCCTGCTCTCAGGAGAATGCTCAGAGAAAAGATGCACAAGGCAATTCGAAATAGTCAAAAAGATGAGTTTCTATTGCCAGGAAATGCCTTTATACCAAAAGGCACGCATTTCAAGAAATGTACGGCCTTTCTCATCATTAAAATATTATAATATTTTAATATATCCCTTTTTAATAGTTTGAGCGCACTTTTTATAATATTTAAAGTTATTAAAATATTATAATCCCCCTTTTGACATTTAAGTGATATAAAATATAAATAAAGTCAATGTGACTTTATTAAAAAGGCGTTTTAAGTTAATAAATTAACTTAATCACTTAAAATTCCGTAATATGCTCAAAACTCAGGATAATCTCGTGCCGTCAGAAGCGATGAACTCCTGGAATGCCAACGCTCACTGTGATCTAAACACTGTCCACTGAAAACACGAACAAACAAACTCTCCAAAAAGCACCACTGACCCTCTATCCAAACTGGCTAGCCCACAAGGGTCCAATAAAGGGCTAACGCTCTGTTCCCGAGAACTGTCTAGCGAGGGGACATCACAACAAGACTCAAAAAGTTTGGCAATATTGTAAAAGGGTCTTTTTTTTAGAATTTTTCTGTGTTTGTTTCAAAGCATTTTCATGTTGAAATTGTACTCAATCTACAAGTATAAATTTGACTGAAGTTGGAGTTTTGATGTTGATCACAAGTTTTGACAATCCCAACAATGTGTTCGCAGTTATATTTCCACATGTTACCACAAATAAAAAGTTTGACATGTTATAAATGTTGAACAAAAAATATGCAAAGTTAGTTGAAAAGGTTCAATGTTTTAGTCTTCAGTAGCAAGAAATCAAGACTAGTGCATTTTTGCAATTTCAAAATGTGTAATTCAAATCATAAGTCAGAGTAACATTATGTACAAAGTTTTCATTTATGCTTGCAAATTATAAATCCACAGGCAAAGTTTCCATTTGCATCTACAAATCAAAGGTTCAAATAATATAACAACAAAGTTTTGGTTTACATTCATAAGTCCAATGTTTGACTAGTGTTGGCGTTTCAAATCGCACCTCTGGAATGCGTTTTGGAAACAAACAGTTTTTTGGCGCCCACCGTGGGGCACGAGGCATAGAACTTAAAGAAAGCTTGCGCTTTACAACACACGTATGACTCTCTGGCGTCCTACTGCTCCAGTTCAACAACCTGATCTTATACCACCAGTTATCCAACCGAATCTTGAGATAATTGAAGGAGAGCAAGCAGACATTATCAGCAGCTTAAGGAGTTTCATCTTTGAGAAGAAGGAGACCCCTGCTCAGTGGAGAGAAGCTGCCAAAGTACTTGACGAAGAAGAAAGGAAAGTCGACATTGCAGCCGAAAGACCTATATTGCCTGATCCTGCTTGGGATTAGTCAATCTTGGCTCACATAGTCTATACAAGAAGAAGGAGGAATCCTATCTTTAGAGAAGACATCAACGTTGATCCTTTCGTTCCACATCCCATTCAAGTTGGAGAGCCGTCCAACGAAGCTCCTGAAGTCATCACCATCAAAGAAGAAGAACCTGAAATCAAGTTAGAAGAACCTGCAATTAAGCCAGGAGCAATGGGTGACAATAACAACAATCGCAACCGCAATCGGAGGCGAGAGATCCCGCTGCCTTGGGGCAATCAAATTGGACCTTTGGCCTTGGCAGTAAATCACGAACTACCTAAGGGATCAAGAAAGCATTTCCCACCGTTCCATGGAGATGGAACACAACATCCTAACGACCATGTTTCAGCCTTCTCAATAGCTTGTGGCATCTTGCATGTCGCACACAAAGATGTTGCAGTACGTCTATTTGTCAAGACCCTCAACGGTGCTGCAGCAGAATGGTTCCACCACTTAGAACCAGGATGCATTACAGATTGGGTCACTATGAGTGACAAGTTCTTTGCAAGGTTCAAACCCGCAGAAGATAGTCACCGATTGTTCGCCCAGTTATCCAACGCGAAGATGGAAGCTCACAAGCCAATGAGAGAGTTTGTGGCAAGGTTTAATCGCCTTGTTACACGTATCTCACACACGCTCGATCCATCACCTGAAATTCTAATGAGCAGTTTTGTTAATGATCTTCCATCTGAGATAGCCTTCTTCCTCAAGTCGGCTAATGAAGCAGAGTTAGAAAATGTACAGCAAGGCACGATAGAGATCGAGGACAACATGATCACTAGTGGAAAAATGAAGGGTGACTCTATCAGGCCTTTAGTTCAAAGTTATGCCGATCCACTATTGCAAAAGGTGGCAAATGAAATGACTATTCTCAAGAGGCAGTTGCCTACTCAGCCTACCCCACCTGCACCTCTTGCATTACCAGCACCACAACAATATCAAGCTCCGCAGCAATACCAAGCACAGCAACAACCGTTTCAACCAAGGAAGAACAATTTTCAGCCTTTCAACAACTTCAAGTCACGAGGGCCTCCTCCACCAAGGCAAGCAGTCGACAACACACAGAATGTTGTGTTTTGCTCCTTCCATGATACCAACGAACACACCGGCTCTTCATGTCCTGAGAATTTGAGGATGACTCAGATCATGGGTTTTGCCGAAACTGCACCAGAACCGAACTTTGTACCTACTCCTAGTTCGAATGTTGTCTTACCTCAAACGGACAACTTCGATGGCGACTCCGCAACGAGATACTTAGAAAGTGAACCCAAAGAAGAAGAAGAAAAAAAAGAAGAGGGTCCCCGTCATTACTCTCTTGCCGTGAATCCTGAAAACCATATATCTCCTGTGTTCACACGAAATCAACATCAGAAAGCGTAGGATGAAGAGAGACTGAAGGTACAAAGAGAAAAAGAAAAAGTGAAGGAAGTAGCTACTGCTTCCAAGTCTTCTCAAGAAAAGGTAAGTACTCAAGATTCAAATTTTGATATAGTAGATTCCTTGATGAAGAACAAAGTGCAGATTTCTCAACTAGAATATCTCCAAGATCACCCAAAGCAAGTCGATCGACTTCTCAAATTCGTAAAGAAAGGACCAGCCAAGTAGCCAACATTGCTCGAGTCATCCGTTCCAACGGGAGGCAAACCCAAGCCCTTCTATATTTCTCTATACATGGGAGGTTACAAATTGAGCAATTGTATCATTGATTCAGGAGCCTCAGACAATATCATGCCGCTTTCAGTAATGAATGCTTTAGGACTATCATGCACCAGCACAAAGGACAAATGTTACTCACTGGAATCTAAGTCGGTGCCACTAGTCAAACAGTTGAAAGATGCTCAAGTGAGACTGGCGGCTTGTCCAGAAAAGAAAATCATGATGACTATCTTGGTAGCCGACATCCCAGCTAGCTATGGAATGTTCTTAAGCCGAAGTTTTTGCAAGGACCTCGGTGGAGAGATACAAATGGATTGGTCTTCTGCGACTATTCCGATAAAGAATGGTACTTTCAAGCTGGAGCCTGAGCTCAAGTCTAGATTTGCGGTAGTGAAGTCTCAAGATCCGCAAGCACAAGTTTTATTCCAAGAAACTAATCCTGGGACTTGTTGACGTGTGTTTTATGACAACACCAGCACAGAATAAAATGTCCAACGGCCACTCTATTCTCTCTTGCTCAAAGTGTCCCACATGCTAAGATTGCATGAAAGTTCATGCGTTCAACTACAAGGTTCCTTTTATCGCGAATAGACTCAATTGGCTAATGTGAATATGCTGGGTATTCAAGGGGACTTACGTAGTTGTTCGATTATGTGAAGCAGTTAAGGCATGAATGATTTGACAATATTGCTCTGACTCCTAAAATTAATCGGGAAATACTGAATTAAGAAGGGATAGGGATAGGAATTCTACAAATCTACTTCTAAAAGGGGTGGAACGTGAGGATTAGCTTCAACAATCTTCAAACCAAACTTTGTTTCGCCTCCTCGTCAGACAACTTTGACAAAGTAGGTGCAATCTTCAAAGGATAAATAAGATATTCAAATTATGATTCAACATGTGTACCCCATCACAACGATGCAAGTGAACACGTACAAATCACAATCGAAGTTAAGTACCGAAATTCCAGTTGACCACGCAGGGCAGACTTACCATCAGCAAGCCCGCTAGTGGTATGGATAGAGGAAGACTTGTCCAAACTAAACACCACACTCCACAATTAACGACTACTTGCATGAATTAAAAGTCTATTTTATTCTATCTACTTGAATTGGAAAGACGAACAAGCCTTGCTAGCTACTCACAATAGAAGATAAAACCACCAAACAATGATAAATCTTTATATTATGAGAGTGTTCACAACAACTTCTTACAAAGTCCTAAATGGGAAAACTTCCTTTCCTCCTCAATCTAAGCTAACTTCTAAGCTAAATGCTATATGCCTTCTATTATCTAGCTCAACTCTATCTCTGATTCGATTCTAGTTCTAACTTTTTACAAATGAAGGGGGATGCCCCTTTTATAGTGAGTCCAATTAGTGGACGGTTCAGATCTGATTACAATAAAGGGCTCGGATTGAGCCACCTATGCCCTAATTAGGGTTTCTGCCCTAAAAACCGCCACCGAGAGGAGTGGGGCAATGAATGCGCCCTCCACTCCTCATCAATGCACCACACCCTGCTATCAATGCACGTCGTCTCCTTCCAGAAGGTCATCGTCCAGAAGGGCGTTTCCTTTCTCCTTCTCGCTGGCTGCAAATCTAATGAATTTGGCCAAGACTACCTCAACTTCCTGATCAGAGATAGGAGGAATGTGATCCAACTGAAACTCTAAAACTGCAACTGTTTCCCCATGTCGGGCACATGATTTCTTCCAGGCAACAAGGGCGTCCTGGGTGTTCTGTATGATACTGGAGAACGTGGCTGTGTTCTCGAAATCATCCTGTGTGAAGGTCTTCACCTCAGAGAAGAATGGCGCCAATCTGTCTTTCAATCCATCTGCAGTTACCTCTTCAGCAGTCAACCTCTTGGCAAAGATTGCCTCCAATGTGTTGAGAATTCCATCTAAGATGTTTGTCATGGCCTTTCTGACCCTGACAGAATCTGCCTGTGATGCATCATAGAATCCCCGACCTGTGACTACTGAAGAATACCATCTGGCGAAGTCGTATCTATCTCCCTGCTGGATAACACCTCCCTCAACCAAAGTCTGTTGAGGTATGCTCATCAAGGCCCCTAAACGGAGAACAACTCTCGTCTGATAGATGCGAGCCTCACCCCAAGCATGGTTAACTACCTCCATTCTGGCCATAATATCGGAAGCTTGCCCATAGGCATGTGCAAGATCTTCCATGAACTTTCTTGTTTCTATACACACACTGGCAACCCACTTGTCTGCCTGCTGTGCCATTCTCTTCAAATCTTCCAACCCACTGATTGACTCCCTGGAAAACTCAGCTGGAAGCTCAATTGCCGTATTTTCTTGCCCACAAGGACGGGACAAGTGTTGTAAGTAGCCAATCAGTGTCTTGTGCTCTACCTTCAACCTTTTGTACTTGCCCTCAACATGGGACAATCTATCCTTAAGTGCTCGATAGGAATTATCGCACTCCTCTACCACTTGTGCTCCAGTAGGGCGGCCTAGTTCCATGGTTGTCACAACATAGTTTTCAGGAACGGCCTCGTCCCTATCACATTCTACCCGAAGAACGGCCATATGCAAGGTTCGGGATCCATCCTCATCTGTGGATATTTTGGAGAACTTCCTAGCCTTTTTCTTTGCTGGAGGTGCGCTGATTCTCTGTAATAATTCCTCCATCTCGACTGCGGGATCGGTCTCATCCATGGGATCACGCCTAATTCTGTCCCTTAGCCATTCTGGCACCTCCTGCCACATGTCAGATATAATAAAAGGCTGTTCTACCTCAGCCTCTACCTCGTGAACCTCTCCTCTGCCATCGTTCTGACGAGGCTCACCGTCATCAATAGAATCTGTATCTCCCGAGCTCTGGGCATCCTGATCTGAAGTAGCATCACCTTCGAGAGCCGCCTCAATTTCCTGCTGAAATTGAGTATCAGTAACCGTCCCCTCATCTATCTCTTGCTGATTTTCCTGCTGATGATCTTCTTGAGGCATGTTGATGCTCTGACCCACTGATTCTCTACGAGGTGGCTAACTCTCCACTCGCACCATCTGCTCTACATCCAATCTCTCCCTCTGATCAACAAATAACGACACCTCCTGTAAGCTTGGAGAATGTGTCCGAGATGGTGTATGCATGGACTCCTCCACTACCACAGGCTCAGGTCGAACTGGCTCCTTTCCTCTAGGCTCTGGAGTTGGGTTACTCCATCTCCTCTGATTAGTTGCCTGTAATCTGCTGTCTCCCATCAAATTGTAGGTAAGGGGAATTGACCTTCCCTTGAGTCGGCTGACATGCCTTTCTACCCAACTCCGTGTAAATGTCAAGACTTGGATACAAAGTGTATCCAAGTCAATGATCTCTGGCTCAAACCAATCTGGATCACACCAATCTGGGAGTGGCAAAGGTGTATCTCTTACTGTCTCGTAGTCAGCCAGTACTACGTTTATATCTTCCTCAATCTAATCTGGCACTGGGATGATCTCACACTCCCTAACCATCACCAACGGTATCCGAGAAAACATTCTCTTTCTGACTTCGATCTCATCCACTGCACTAGCCCAAAAGTCCTCGATTTGCACCTTGTGCCTAAACTCCTCTGTCAATATCCACCTGATGTTTCTGTGGGGATCGTAGTAATGCCTGCTGGTGTGATAGAAAAGGTGGAAGAATTGGAGCTCTGCTTCTGCCTCTCTTGCTGCTTGCAGCGATGGGCAGATTTCATCTGAATTTCCCATAGTAATCGGGAATCCAAGTCCACCTTTCTTCTTCTTCTTCTGAACCTTATCATAGGCAATCAGTTGCCTAGATACTTCCAGCATCACTATCCTGTTTGTGGGATACCGAGGCAATCTGTATGGATAGGAGGAAAATCCTTGCAGCCTTATGTAGGTGAATTTTGGAAATTGGATAAACCAACATCCGAATTTCTCAATCATTTCTTGTGCCTCCCTTGATATCCTGTGATGGGTTCTCTGCTGCAGGGTCCTCGTTATGTGCATGGTAAAGGCAGCATTAACCCTCTTGTAATTAGTCGTGCTTGTCAAATGCAACTGTGGACAAGCCTCATATATCTTAAACTGATGGGAACCGCAACCGATTGGTTCTTTGTAGGAGATTCCTCTGTATCTCGTCATGCGAGCCAACATATAGACAAGGTAGGAGCCCATGTAAAATGTCTTCGTTCTCCTCACGCCACGAAGCTGCTCATGTATGTTAGCACTGATCATCAGTGCCCAATCCATGTAATCTTTTCCCTCTAACACCTAGTTGACAAAATAGAACATCCAAGGTTCAAAGATGAACGCTTGGGGGCAACCTCCAACTCTGCTCAGCATCATAATGAGATCACCAAACTCCTGTCTCAAGTCCTCTGAGACTATCTGCTTGGTAATTTAGTGCGAGTTGGCTTGGGTTTAATCATCCACCTAGTGTTTATCAAATCAGCACACCAGTCTGTGGTGGATGAGTACATCTTTCTAGCTCTCTCCTTCATCTTGTAGATCATCTTCTCATGAACTGGAATCCCGAATGCCTCTCCGATCGCTTCAGGTGTCAGGTTAGCCAGCACCTTGCCATCTAGCGAAGTGACCGTCCTCTGTTCTGCATTGTAGTGGTAGGCGCATTCCATGATGAGTTCCGGACACCGGATAGCTGGCGGAAAGTTGGCAGCTGCATACAATCCACTTCTAACAATACTGTGCGAAGTCACTGATGGGTGATGGCCTCCAGTCCCCAATATCCTCCTTCTGAATGCTTCCATGTTGAATGAGCCTAAGTTCGTGTCAGCTAGCCTGCCGAGTTTTGATGAAAATTTGGATTCTGGCAAGAATGACTTGCCCAATTTCTTGATCACAGCCTGTCTGGACTCGGTGTGGTTGTTTCTGCCTACAGCTCTTCTGCTTGATTCGGCCATTCTGCAAAAAGGCAAGAGAGTCATTAGAAAACAAGATTTTATAAAACAATATATCGCTTTTGAGTGTGCCAGTAGATTTTTAAATAAAAAGGCTGCAACACTTCGTCATTTTTTGCTGCAAACCTCAACTACGCCTGTTTACTTCAACGTTTTTAGAAGTTTCTTCTCTGGTTGCAGCAACACGAGGCCAAATACTTGGAATTGTTTGCTTGTAGCAATTTACTTTCAACAAATTTGAAACCTCCTCTTTGAAGTTCGTACTTTTCCTTCTAACTTAGCAACTTTCAGCAACCACAAAACTTTCTTCTCAAGTCGTACTTCAGCATTCAACAACTTCAACTTTTGCAAATTCGTACCTTCTCAGCAAATGCAGCAACTGGCAACTTGGGAATTTGTGCCTCTCAGCAACTGCAGCCTCAACAAGTTAAGTCGCACTTCCTTCAGCAACTTCAACTTTCACAAATTTGCACTTCTCCTTCAGCTCTCTCACAATTTTGAACTTCTCAACAATTGCAATCTCTTCAAAAATTTGTACTTTCACTTAGCCAATATTTTTGCATTCAGCAACTGGTGAGAGGAATGACGAAGATTTTAAAATCTTATAGCCTGGTCGAATTCCTGCAGAGGCTATACTTAGCAAATTTTTGAATTCATTTTCCCTCTCTTTTCTCTGTTGTAACACTTGTCATCTGAGGCATCTTCTAGAATTATGAATTCATCACCTCTGCACAGGCCTGCCTCGTCGCATTTGATTTCTTAAAATATTAAATTGCTCACTTCTTGAACAATTTCAAAACGCTTGGCTAAGTCATTTGATCTTGTTTTCGCTTTGGCAAAATTGTCCAGCTCAAAACTTCTAGCGAAGTGCCTCTCATTCATTTTGCTTGTTTGCCTTAGAGAAATCAAACAATTTTGCCTTAGGAATTTTATTTAAAATAGGCACTGGGCAAAATATCCATCAAAACAATGTAGACATGGCGTGGAGTAAGCTTGACTCACTTTTGAATTGCAAACGTTTAATACCCAAAAGAACAATTTTCCCAAAATCCATTGTTTTCATGTGTATCCGGACGAAGGGGTTCTTCTAATTTTTATTATTTAAAAATAATAAAAATGGCTAATGTTTTAAATCTTATCCTCCGGATGTCTTCCACTCCTGTAATTTCCCATCTTCTTTGCCTTGGCAAATTTTCTTGATTTTTCCCTAAAGAATCTTCCTTCTGAAGATTTTCATTACTCTGGAAATTAGCACCATCTTCATTCGTACTCTTCATTTTCCCCTCTAGAAAATACCTTAGGAATTATTTAAAAATATAAATTTCAACTCTGAAGGGCGCATATAGCATGTCATTTTTCATTTCCTCCCTTAGGCAATTCCATGCCTAAGCCTTTTCATACTTAGCAATTTTCACGCCTAGACTTCCTTGGCAATTTTCATTTTTAAGTCCCCACTCACTAGGTGCACTTCATGATGTGAAGAGGAAAATAAATAAATAAACAATCCTTGGTCTTTTTTTTTTAAAAATCACGCTCCCTTAGCATTATTTCCCCTTTGGCGTATGGTGACTCCTCACCTTCCTCAAGCGCATATGCCATAGTGGACTTCCATCTTCAAGCACATTTCATCCTCTACGTTTTTAGCCTTCACCTTCAAGCGCATCTCATATTCTTACCCTTTTACCTTTCACCCTCTATACTTTACCTTGGGCGCATGTGCCATGGAGAAGAGGAATTCCCACGCCTTGACTTGACCTTTCATCTCCCTCTAGCGCATATGCCATAGTGGACTTTCACTTGAGCGCATTTCAACTTCATCACCCCACGTTTTGCCTTGACTCTTCACCTCCTTCTAGCGCATATGGGCTAGGCTACTTCCATGTTGGGCGCATTTGCCATTTGCAAAGGAAAAATGCCATCTTGTGACCCTTCAGCTTCCTTGGGTGCATTTAGCCTATGATGCTTCCACTTTTGGGCGCATTTGCTATTGTTAGAAGGAATTCCACCCCTATCAAGTGGCTCTTCATCTCCCTTGGGCGCATTTGCTATAGAGAGGGGAAAACTTCCTTGCCTTAGGCGTAGTTGGGGTGTGAGGGGGAAAATTCCACGCCTATGGTGACTTTTCACCTCCCTTAGGCGCATTTAGCCTATGCAACCTCCATTTCCAAGCGCATTTGAGGATTCCTTGGGAAATTTTGATGTCTCAATGAATATTTCTATGTCTTCGGGTGACCCTTCACCTTCCCTAGGCGCATTTGGGGGTATGAGGAGGAAGATCTCTTGCCTTAGCAGAATTTCTATGCCTCTTCAAGGCGCATTTCACCTTTGCTCAAGGAAATCTCATACTTAGAACTTTTGAATCTTTCATTTCTCCTGGGCGTGTATGAAGGTGTTTAATGCCAGTTATCATTTATGAATTTCCAACGCCCTAACCTTGTTCCGGCTTTCTATTTTTAGTAAAATTAGGAGAAATTAGGGTTTCATTGATTTTCGCCCTGTTCTGAACTGGAACTGGCGTGGTTGTGCCTCCACCTAGTGTTGCCATCCTGTTCACATCTTATCCGGCACAATACATGCTATTTTTAGCCATTTGCTATTTTTAGCAAACCCTAGAATTGATCAATTTCCGTATCTCTGTTTGCTTTGAAATTCGTTCCAGTTGCTTTTGATGTTGTGAGAGACCTGTTCATACTTGCTTCTGGTGATGATGCGCTATTTTTAGCCACCTGCTATTTATAGTAAGTTTCAAAGTTGCCTTCTTCAGTAGCTCCGCTTGACCTGAAACTTGCAACGCCTAATCCTGATAACTTGGGTGTCGTGCTAATGCCAACCTTGGGTGCAAGCCTGCTATTTATGGCCGTGCCCTGACTTACTAAAAATAGTAAGTTCTCCGATTCTGCTCAAATTTTGCCAGCATGTACCTTGAAGGATGCTGATCATGGTGGCGTGCTTCGTTCTGACATCTCTGCATTTCGCTTCATCTATTTTTAGACATGACAGGGAAACCCTAATCTGACTTGCATGTGTTTCCGACTGCCCCTGATTTGTACTGTTTATTGTTCTGCTTGCTGGAATGAAGTGCTAGGTGGCTGCTAGACTGAAGCTGCTATTTATAGTAAGTGTCCCAAAAGAGGTCCATCGGATGTCGGACGAGTTTGCATGTCACAGTGCCCGTGGGATCTCGAAAAACCCAGAAAAACCCAGAAAACTGGTCAAAGTTCTGGCACTGGCTAAAAATAGTAAGTCCTGAAAACTGATCCGTTCTGCTTGCATGTCACATCATTGCGAACATCTCGCAAAACCCACATGGAATATTCGGACATGCACTGAAAATCTCTGCATGCAAACCCTAAAAATAGCCTCTAAAGGCTGTGCCGTTGAAAGTCACCATCCCGATTTGCATGTTATATCATCGCGAAGGTCTTGAAAAACCCAGAAACATTCCCCAATCATGTATTGGAGAATCATATGTTTAAACCCTGAAAATGGCCTCTGAAGGCCGAACTGCTAAAAATAGTCAGTTGTCTGAATTTGTTCAAATTTCATGTGTAGGCACTCGGAAGCTGCCTGAACGTGCTGAAGTAACCAGAATCCCGAAATCCTGAGGAAAAGACCTCGTATTGAGCACTTACTAAAAATAGTAAGTTGTTCGATTTCAATGAAAACTCAGTGGGAACCTGCTAGAAACCTTCTGAAAGCAATGTTAAGCTCAGCTGTCAATTTACCAACTTGATTTAATCTCAATTCAGCCTAAAGAACAAAACCCTAATTTCACAGATTCACTTCAAACTCAGTCAAAATTTCAAATTAGGTCAAATACAGAAACATCCCCAGAAGATCAGAGAGAGAGAGACGCAAAACAAACACCAAAAGACAAAAGATGGAGCAAAAATTGTGGGTCCCCATTTGAATGGGGCGATGTGTGAAAAGGTCACAACATGACCTTCTTGGTAGGGCATGGTGGAATTGCAAAACAAGTCTCTATGTCCACTGGCATCAAGCTACAAATCACCCTCCCATCCACTGACAAGATCTCTCTTGTAGTCGGGTTGTAATGCTTTGTGCAAGCAGTTACAAGCTCGATGCTCTGTAAGGTGATCGGAATAGACACAACTTGGAATAAACCGGATTCTTCAATGTTTTGCAACGTAATTTGGTTCATGCCCTCCACGTCTTCAAAACTGACCTCTGGATTTTTTTGCCATAAGTCAGTGTCAGTCGTTTTCAGGTAATCATGGTATAAGACTGTTTTGGTCTTGTATTGTACCTGAGAGTACTGCATTCTTAAAACCTTGAATATTGATTTGGCACTTGACCCTATTTTGACACTTTTCTGGAACTACTAAAAATAGCCTCGTCGGGGGTAATTTTTACGAAAAATTCTGAGACATGGGTTTCGTTGAGAATGATTTTCTAAACAAACCCAAATCGTTAGAAATTCGGAAAAATGAGTTTTTCTTTGACATGCAAAAGCCCTTTAGTGGCAGAGGCAGCGGGGTACCAGAAAGTGATTTTTCTCGGAAAAATCTAACACATGGGTTTTGTTCGTGCTTCAAAGCTAAACAAACCCAGTTTGTCTGTTTTTCAATATTATGACTTTTTTCGAAAACCCTTAAAAATAGGGGCAGCAGGGCTACTTTTTTTGGAAAAATCTAACATGTGGGTTTTGTTGAAAAAGCTGTGTTGATCATACCCAGTTGGCCAGATCTGTGATTATTTATCATTTCCTATGACATGCAAAGAAATATAGACAGAAATAGAGGAAATAGACAGAAGATGGATTGGAAGTTATAAACTGCCACTTTGCAATAATCTGTCTCTGGAAGCAATCTCCGGGGAAGAATATTTTTATTGCCAATGATCTTCAAAAATATTGAAGATCCATCCAAAACCTTTGCCAGATCTTGAAAACGTGTTCTTGGGAGCTATTTGATGTTTTATCCTTCAACTTGCAAAAAACATAATGAAGAATGGGATGCCTAGCCTGAATATATGGTGATTAGGGTTAAGATCCACAAAGTATGGAAGATAACTCATCATTTAGGTCTGATTTGGAGTTCCAAAAGGTGATTTCCACTGATTGTGGAGTGTTTGGCCTCTTTTTGGCTCCAAATTTGCTAACTCAAGTCAACACTTTTTGCTTTGACTTCCTTTAGGCGTCCATCTTTGAAGTTGATCATTTTTGTCCATTTTGCAAGCTGAAGTGCTCCCGTTTGATCTTTGATTCAGGTTACTCAGTTGATCTCTGACAGTGGCTGGCAGTTCTGTTGTTGAGATGGGATCAGTTTGATGAGATGTGCCTGGGAGGGATTAACTCAGAAAACTGAGTTTAGGTCTCCAAAAAGAAGGGCGCCTTTCCTTGAGAGGGGCGCTTTTGACAATGCCTTAGTCAATTTTCATTGACTGTTCTTTGTTTTGACCTTTTCAGACCCTCTTTGCTTTGATCTGACGTTCCCGATGTTAGATGAATCAGATGACTCTGCTTGACGATGCATCGAGTAGCCGGTTTAGTCTTGCTCAAGATGACTGACTTCTTAGTTGAAGCTGGCAGGTTTAAGTCCTTGAAACTAAAGGGCGCCCCTGGCCAGCAGGGCCACTTTTAGCTTTTGATTGAATTTCTTCATGCTGTGAACTGCCTGACTTTGACCTCCTTCATCAGATGTTTGATTTGCTAGAAGTTATTGCTGATAGTCCTACTGACGAGATAGGTCATAGCTGAGAAGGTCATCTTGGGAGGCAGTGAAGATTCTGGTTGAATCTAGATGCCTTCAAGAAAGGGCGCCTTTCCTCAAGAGGGGCGCTTTTAGCCATGCCTTAGCCATTTTTTGGCTTATCTTTCCAGTCCTTCAATTTTGGCTTTTTCTGCTTGACCTCAACTCGTGATCGTTTGGCGTGTCTTGTGAACCTACTGTCAGATTGATCACATAGCTGGGAGGAAGCTGGAAAGATATCATGTATAGAGTTGTTGCTTATGGATTCATCTGGTGCCTGCAACTGAGGGTCGCCCCTGGCCAGCAGGGGCGCTTTTACCTTGAAGCTCTCTAATTTGGCAATTTTGCTCTATAAAATCAAAGACATGGAAATAAAATCTAAGAATTGGTGGAAGGGGTCGCCTCAACCATCCAAAAACATCCCTCAACTACCCATAAGCAGAATAAATCACTCTCAAACATATAAGCAAAAACCCAGTTCAGCCATAATCAATACAGCAACTGTAAAATTTGATTGAAATACAAGAACTCAACTGCAGATTGCAAGACAACTCTAAAGTAACCTATTCTCAACTAGTTGCTATCTCTCAAGCAAGAAGTCAAGCCAGCTAGGAGGTGTGCATCCCTTGAAGCAACTCTGGCACCATTCCGGCAGTATAACAATACTGAAGACATAAGATGGAAAACATGAAGAGAAGCAACTCCTTTTATAACTTGTGAGGAGCATCCTAGAAACTTCTAGAAAGTACGCCAAAACCAAGGAGTCAACCTATTTTTGAATTTCCATGTTGACTCACCTTCCCACAAAGTTGGCGTCCCTTTTCACTTAATGAAATATTTCATTAATTTAAATTAATCCCTCTTCTCAAGTTGGCGTCCTTTTTTTTTTCTCCTTAGTAGTTTTATCAATTCAGGAAATAATTCACTTAACCCCTAATGAGGCGTCCACCCGTGAAGACCCCTTTTTAAAACAACTTAAAAGTCATTAGACTAGGCCAAGGGACATAATATATTAAAATACAATATCATTAAAATGACTTATCTCTCCCGGAGAAGCATCCCAAAGCCAAAACGAACTTTGCCAACTGAACTGCCTGAAGAAGAGAACCAAGGGTACTGATGCCAACAGGGTCACTGCCAAAAATAGAATTTACTAAAAATAGTAAATTCAAGAAGTTGCTCAGAACAGCATGCCAGCTATACCGTTGCGAAGCTCTTAAAAAACCCAGAAAAAATCCACAAACAGAACTTCAGAATTCCAAGGGCAAAATTCTGAAAAAGCTAAACAACCACTGCCAGAGAAGGAAACCGTAATTTCCACATCCGAGTAGCCTACGGGTCTCAAAAATAGGCTAACGGTCATCTCCAAGATCACTATTGAGAGGGGGACATTACATAGAATGAATGCAAATATATGAAGGATGAATCTATCAAGTTTTAAAACTCTCAAAAACTGAAATTGAAGCCAAAATCTAAGCTTATTGAGGTCTGATAACAAAAACTAGCATACTGTAACTATAAACCAGCAAACTGTAAATCAAATGAAATGCTCATAACTCTCCAAATATACCTCTAAATGATGTGAAATAAATTGCAGAAGTATTATAAGATGTAGGCGCCCAATCTCCAACCCACAAACTACATTAACCTCAGAGAATGATTAGGCACAAATCCCAAGGCAGTCCCAGCATGGTACGGCCTTCTTGAGGAGCGATTTTCTCCTTAAAAATCAGAAACAGCAAAATAAAATTCAAAGTGGGGTCGCCTCAAGCATAGAATCATGATGAACAAATACCCATAATCAAATTAAAATCACAATAAGAACTACAAGTGAAATCGACTTTCAGCCATGACTGCAACAGCAACTCAAAAATCTGAAACAACATCAACATTCTCCATCTATGAAGCTCAATCTGCTAATCTGGATGAGAAGCAGCAATAAAAACAACTAGGTGTTATCTTTCAAACACGAAATTGGACTGTAGCTAGGAGGTCAGCATTCCTCGAAGCAATAAACACATAGTCATTCCAACAACATAACATTAGCAAAGATGTAAGATAATCAAATGTTGGAGCAAACTATGCTTTTAAAGAAAATGATGTGACTTTACAACTTTTGTAACACCCAAGAAGGAGGGACGTCCTTTCACCATTTTTGAAATATTAATATTTAAAAACATCTTAATTCACCTCCCTATGGCGTCCAAACTCAAGGCATTATGATTTGCAAAAATAATAAATATTTCTCCTTCATGAAGCGCCCACCCTCAATGACCACCTTTTAAAACAACTTGAAGTTATTTCACTAGGCCAAGGGGTCAACTGAAAAATATAACATTAATGCCTTTAATTCAAAATTTCACCAAATAATGTTTTGAAAGCCAGAACTGAAAATCACCTTATTGCTTCAATTGAAGAGGAAACTTAATAAAATGCTACCACTGAGATACTGCCAAATTAGAACTTACTAAAAATAGGAAATTCAAAGAAATGCCAAAACAGACCTCCAACAGGGAAACCCTAATTTCATCTCAACAAACCTACAGGCTTCCGGAATAGGCTGAAGAGCTCCTGAACTGATCACTGGCGAGAAGGGGGCATTACACAATGCATAGTATGCTCTCACCTTGCCCATCTTGGGAACTAGGTGATCAAAAAGTGATAAGGACAATGCATTGTACCTTTGATTCAGTTGAAAATTTCAAAAGAAAAAATTGGCGTGTTTACTACATCTCTCTCCTTGTTAAGTTGTGTTACCACAAAGAAGGGAAATTTTAATGATTAAAGTGGAAGAGAAGAGCTTGAAGGCTGTTGTGAAAAGAAATGCAGCCTATCACTAGAGTTAGCCCAAGATGCTGCAATTTTGGAAGCAATCCACATTAGACATGAAGCAACAACAGAGATGGAGATCTTTGGAGACCCAATATTTGATGGCAAAGAAGTCCTCATAAAGAAGATGGCATTGTGAAGAATGATTGTGAAGGGCATGTTATTGTGACAATGTCATAAGTTGATATGGCAATAAAATACATGAAAAGAAAAATGGACTCTTGATAGTTTGTGATAGGGCAACAAGCCAATGAAAAGATACAAGTTTTAAGAAAGAACTTGTAAAGCATGCTTAAATTGCATAATACAGAGAAAGGGGAAGCACTTATGGGAATTTTTAATTCTCTTAACTTGATTTTCGTTTTTAATTGTTTATGTGTAGGTGTAATAGAAGGTTGGACAAGGGATGAGAAGAGTCGTAATGGCTTTCAGTAGTGGTCTAGGAGGACCACTAGAGGTGGATCTAAGCCCACAAGAAGTTGGGAATATAGAAAGAACAAACTCGAAAAGGAGGACGATTTATGGTCCAACAGAAGGCTAGAAGTAGAGGAAAAAATAACATGAAAATTTGCACAAGTACTTAACATGGTAGAAGGGCGGGCCACGACAGTCGAGTTCTTGAGTTCTTTGAACCAAGAAGTTCAAATTTTCTAAAATATGGGGAGGATAATGTGGAATTCCTTTAATGCCATGTCTTCCACTACCTGTTTTCTTTTTGTGCTTAGATTTTTTTGGAATTTTTGTTGTAACTGCCATTGGTGGTTGTTGTAGTGGATCATTTAGGAGCTTTTCCTTTTTTCTTAAATATCAATTTTTTTATTAGTGAGTGCATTGCTGGGATGAAACAAGAGAGTTGGCACAAGGTTGGGGTAGCCATTGAAGAGAATTTGTGTAGTAATCAAGCTCAGTTCAATAAAAGCATTTGTCAAATTTGTTATGAATTCTGCTCCTTCAGTCAATTTATTTTAATTTTTCTCACTATTATAAGCTGCAACTATAGTTTCCCTTGCAGATCAATGAAAAGCCTGCTTCAATCGCTCATATTACTTTTACAACTGACAATGCCTAAGTCCAATACTGTTTTTGCTATCTTGTCTTTTAGTTATCGTTTTCTTTTGGTTGCTTATACAACCCTAATGGTACATTCTTAGAATAGGTGTTGTTCTTTGATGTGGTGTCTTCCAATTTTAAGGCCCTTCAAATAGTGTTCTGTAGAGATGATGGCTCAAAAGCCTTGACCAACCCCCAAAGTGACTTTGAAAGCCCTTCAATAGACAAAAACTTAACTCTTTTCTCTATAATATCGAGCACCATGATTGAAATCCTTTGAAATTCAGCTACATACTCTTCTACTATACCCTGTTGCCTTAGTCGCATCAACTCCCTAAAGAGTATCTCCGAGTCTTTCCTATAAAATGTCTATGAGCCTTTATGTGAAGCTAAGATACCGGTTTGTTTTTGGGTTCAGGTACGAGTACAAGATTCCAGTACGCAGATTCAGTCAAAAAATATTTTGGGGTTTGAGTACATTTTGGGTACATTAATACAAAGACATATAAAAATCAGAAATATATACATATTTGCAGTAGTAATTAAGTTCAAAATACACCAACATATTAATAGTCAAATAACATAGCAAAAATACACCACCACTTTCATAGTCGAATATTAAAATATTAGTGATACTCAAATGTCATGATATAAAATTATAAATTAAAGTTCAAACATAAAAATGTCAAGTGTTTACAATCAGCCATTATTGATCATTGATCAATCTGAATCATATGGGTCATCAAAAAAAGCATCACCAACATCCATATTAGATGCTGCATTTTGAGTAGAACCACAAATAGCGTCAGTGGCACTCGCACAAGCACTGCCACTAGCATTGACACTACCAGTCTCATGCTCATTAGCTGCCTCAGGCTCATAGTCATCATCAATATCAAGTGCAGCTAAGCAACTTGTGGAAGCATCCAAGTCAAGAGGCTCTGGCTCAATATCCCACCTCTTAGAACCAAGAAATTCAAAATTTCTAAAAGATGGGAGGGGGATGTGGAATGCCTTTATTGCCATGTCTCCCATTACCTGTCATTTTCTTTTTGTGCTTAGAATTTTTTGGAAATTTTGTTGTAACTGCCATTGGTGGCTGTTGTAGTGGGTTATTTAGGAGCTTTTTTCTTTTAAATATCAATTTTGTTTACTAGCGGGTGCATTGCTGGGATGAAACAGGAGAGTTGGTACTGGGCTGGGGCGGCCATTGAAGAGAATTTGTGTTGTAAGCAAGGTCGAGAATAAGAACATTTGTCAAATTGTTACGAATTCTGCTCCTGCTGTTAGTTTATTTTAATTTTTTGCTCACTGTTATGAGCTGCAACTAAAGTTTCCCTTGCAGATCAGAGAAAAATCTGCATCAATAGCTCATATGACTTTACAGCTGACAATGCTCAAGTCCAATAGTGTTTCTGTTATCTTGTCCTTTAGTTATTGTTTTCTGTCAAATGTCACAAACTATAATTGCAATAGGAAGTCATGGTTAGAGGGCAGGTGTAACACGGAAGCCACAGAAAGGATCTCTTCTATATAATAGATTACATTGAAGACCATCCGATCAAAACCAACCAAGGTAAAAGTAAAACAATCTTTATAGACAAGTATATAATCTCATAGAACTACCTCTGCTATTTCTTATTGCTGGAGTGACGGGCATGAAACCTTTGATTCTGTGAAATGCGAATAAAATACAATCTTCTCCTCACAGATAGGAACAGTCAATATTAGCAAGAATCTTTGAGTGGCAGCTGGAGAGGGGTCTAGGACTTCGCAGCTCACAAACAGACATCGTACAGAGATCTTTTGCCAAATGGCAGCATAGATGTAGAGAAATTTTCGTGATTTATTTCCTACTCAGTTTTAGGTGCAGGATCTTGGAAGACTGCAAAGAAAGGCTAGAAATTGCATTTTCAAGAGAGCATTTCACTTTAAAATGCTCCATTTATTTCCTCGTAGCTCCCTACTCCCCCAACCTTACTCCGCGGATCCATTGCCTAAGGTTAAAGGGATGAAACTGGATGCAAGCCACAGGCAGATTTTGGTGGAATGGTTTCCCCTCAATCCATTGCAGATGGCATATAAGCCGAAAGGTTAAAAATGAGAAACATACACAATGGGCATTATTCAGTACCAAAAAAATATTTGGAAGCTTAAAAGCCAAAATGATCTCCGCTATATAACAGTTTTTACAATTTCATTAATCTATTTAAGAAAAAGTTTCAACTTACCTCGTGACTGTCTGTATCAATATCGTGACAGTGTGCTAGAAGAAAATAAGAATTCGGAGACCTTGCCAATGCAGGTTGAATCCTGCTAACGGGCTCAGCCACAGACCGGAATTCGAGTGTTCCCACACAAGTTGAAGCTAACAAAGGAGTAAAAACCATGTGGTTCCGAGGAGAAATGCAAACCACATCATAAAGTTTTGTATCCAAGCCTTTCAGAACACGGCATCCAGCCCAACCCGTCCCCAGTACTACAACTCTAGCCTTCTCTCCTGCCTTAGTAGGCCCCAAACCGGCCAAACACTTCAAATCTTTGGGAAAACGACCGTTCCCATCATCCATGGCATTTGTATTTGCTGTATTATCATTTTTTTCACTAATACTTGCTTTTTGGCTGGTTACGGTCGACGGATCCGCTTGACCAAACCTGCCCTGCAAACCTGTAGTAATTGTTCTGCTACTCAGAAGCCATTGGAATCGTAACCCTGGCTCAGATGAGGTAAATATAGTATAATTATTGAATCTTGTCGAATTAGAAAAAGTTGAAGAAACAAATGAAGATTGACTGAATCCACTGGCAGCTGTCTTTGCCAAATTAAAAGCGGACGATTGCCACTGTCTTCTCGCAGAAGGTAACCAGGCCATGAGAGCAAAATTTCTCTAGTGTCCGTATATTTTTTTTTGTTTTTGGCTACTAGATCTACTCAACATGTTTCAGATTCATCGTTCCTTAGCAAAAATATGCAGACTAACAGCCAAATATTCGCTTTCACGAACTCTATCTTTCGAAATAAATGATAAGCAATAATGAATTACAGAAGGCTTAAAACTTCGTAAAGTTGATGCCTTTTTTTGTCTATATGCCACAATTTGAAAAACAAAATCTTAACGAATTTAACTCTCTCTATACACTATCTGTCTTAAAACCAGGACGAAAAAGGCCAGAAACTTTACTTCCTAACTGCTTTTAAAAAATTTCCTTTCTCTTTGATTTCTAAAAATTGTAAAAACAGAGCAACTTCAGCAACAGAGTACCTATAGACAAAATGTAGACAAATTTTTGAACATTCTCGGATGCGAGATTATTAAGCTCGAAATCTGAATACCGTGGAGTGCGAAGTCGTAAGCAATGACAGAAACATAAGAAGTCATGATTGGTGAGCAGTGACGTGTGCATCACGTTATTTGCCAAATATGCAGTCTGCTACAGTTTAGTCCTGAAACATGCGCCGCCCTTGTTTACCCGATGGGAACCCGCTTTCCCCTGAATTGTTTGTTCCTCCACATCATTAAAATTTAGCTTTTAGCATTATTTATTTTTTATATTGAAACAAAGCGGATTATAAATAATAGGAGCTACCACTGAGTAGATAGCTGAAAAAAATATACATAAATTGATCACGAGAATACAACAAGAGAAAGATGGTTGAGAGTTCAATTTTGCTTTGATAAACATTACTAACAAATTGAAATTATAGCACTTGTTTTTTGATTTGTTGAAGCTGATCTCTGACTTTTGTATTTTTCTTGTATAAAACTTGAAGCTACAAAAGTAAAAAACTCACCTAAAGAATAATGTTATGAAGGAAAATAACTAGAAAATTATTAAACATGATTGTCCATTGCATTTTGACAAAAATGCAGTTCCAAAATATATGTTTCATATTCTCAACACATAGGCAAAAGGAGCAATTGTTTGGTTGAACCATCATACATTTCAATCTATTCCCGCCAAGTAGCTTCCAATGTAAAATTTTCAAGGCGAGCACTTGTGTATCATAATCAGCTTTTGAGATCTATATTTGAACACCAATTTTGATCCAAAATTTGAAGCTAAATATGCATTTCCACTTACGATTAAGATGAGGAGTAAGAGGCCAACAAGGAAGGATCTAAGAATAAACCTTCTTCAAAGGAAAATTATTGAATGAACTAAATGATAGCCATTTACAATCTTTGAAAAAATTACAACCTTTGGAAGTACAAAGCTTCATAAAGAGATCAAGAGGGACTAAGGACTACACAAAGATCAAATAAACACAATTGTTCATTGCTTTTTAACAAAAATGCAGTTCCAAAATACATTTTTCATATTTTCAACACATAGGCAAAAGGGGCAATTGTTTGGTTGAACCATCATACATTTCAATCTATCCCCGCCAAGTAGCTTGTAATGTAAAATTTTCAAGGTCAACACTTGTGTATCATAATTAGCTTTTGAGTTCCATATTTGAACACTAATTTTGATCCAAATTTTGGAGCTAAATATGCATTTCCACTTATGATTAAGACGAGGAGTAAGAGGCCAACAAGGAAGGATCTGAGAATAAACCTTCTTCAAAGGAAAATTATTGAATGAACTAAATGACAACCATTTCCAATCTTTAGAAGTACAAAGCTTCATAGAGAGATCAAGAGGGACTAAGGATTGCACAAAGATCAAAAAATAAAATTCTCACTCAACCCATACTTCTCTTTGATATAATGCCAAGAAGCCTAATCAAATGTGTTGAAATCCCAAATATCTTTGAATTTTTGAATTCCTTTTTTAAATAGATAATAGGCTTGTCTTGGGAAGCTAATAGCAAGTGGTTGATTATGATAATTAATAAATCTATTCCACTAGATTGAGGCTGAAGCAAAACTGAAACCATGCTACAAGGAGGAGTTATTCCATTCTAAAAATTGACAAACTTGATGCCAAGCTTTCCAAATAGACTAAAGAGGAAAAGAGGCTCTAATTTTAAAGAAGGGAGACATTAACATCTAATCCAACCAATTGACATCTTTCCATTTTCCTTTTATTGAAGCTTCCATGATCTTATGATGAATTAAAATTTTCCATGGTTCATCTCCACTTGTAGCTCGAACAATCCATTTTTCCACAAGGCAAAGCCCTTGAATCTTGGGGTCTTTGAGGCAAAGGCTACTTTTAGTTTTCAGTTGAATCTATGAAACTAGGAAGATGCAATAAAACCAACATTACCATCTCACTTAGACCAAAGAAATTTTTGAACTATTTTATTCAATTCCTCATATCCTTGCTTGGAAGGCGTCTAACAAGATGAGTAATAAACATGAGCAGCAATAAGAACCTTGGTAGCAACTTGCATCTTACCTACTAAAGATAGAAATTTGTTAACCCAATTGAACAACTTATATTTTAGTCTATTTAGGAACCACCCCCACATTTCAAAAAGCGAGACCCCTATACCAAAAGGAATGCCCAAATATCTTGTTATCTTCCCATGTTCAATAAGCCTCCATTCTTTAGGATTCCAATGAGGAGTGGAGCAGCTCTAAGACATTAAAAATTTAGTATTATTATGAGCTAGTTGAGAACCAAAAACAACACAATATAGATTGAAGATGCCCAAGGTGTGGTTTAGTTCCTCTTCAAAAATTTGAAGAAACAACATGATGTCCTGAGGAATTGATATACCTTTAATAAGCTTCATCTAATTAGCCTTTTGAAGAAGATATCCTAGTGCATCAGTAATAAGAACATATAGAAAAGGAGATAAAGGACAACCTTTCCTTATAGAACGTTGTAGCTCAAAGGAGGTTGTGTGAACCCTTAAACCTGCAAATGCACAAAGACAACAAAAATGGTTAATCTTAGATCAAAATGCATGCAAACATGAGGGATTCCCCATAAAATCCATCTATTCAAGCTAAAATTAGGAAAATAACAATGAAAGCAATCATAATTAAGCTAATAGCATGATGATCTTATGGGGGAATTGATGCCAATGAAATGTTGCAATTGGCCCTTTCCCAATTCCTAAGTAGCAATGATATGTGAATCTAGAAATGGTCAAATCTCCAGAGAGATTTGAGCATAACCTTGGTATCAAATGTACAAAATGATGAATGCTTGGATATGATGAGCAAAATTAGTTCTCAATTGTAGAGAGTAACTTTGCATATAAATTGTGGATGATGATGGATTTGAATATAGTAAGTTTACTCAAATTGTGGATGTTTGAATGAGAGGAAGAGTCTCTCATTTATAGATTCTAATCTTGGAAGAATGAGTGAAAATAAGCAATATGGGATCATTCAACATCCAATGGCCAAGTGCCACTTGTCAAGATGTGAATGGAAGAGGAATGAGCACATTTTGGTCAATGTGCATGATAAATGCCATGAGATTCAAATTTGAATTTTGAATGTGACATGTGAGAGGGAAAGAGAAATGGAGTTAATGTCACTTGGCTCAATGCACAAGGACATGTAAGAGGCATTGAATGTCTTGTTGGAAGGACCCAGTCCACTTGGCCTTTTTGAATTCAAATGAGGGAATATTCTCTTTAATGCTTTGTGAGGGAAAATAGAGAATTAAATAAATCAAAGTAACTGATTTATTGTGCAAGTTGCATTCTCGAGAGGATTTTAGTGATAGGGATTAACTTAATCAAAGATTTGATTAATTTAATGAGGAATTAAGAGATGTGACAATTTAGACTTAAATTTATGAATTGATTTAAATCAAATTGAGAGGAAATGATTAATTAAATAAATGATTTGATTTATTTAACCAAAGAGGAATATGTTAGATTAAATCAAATAAGGTTTAATTTATTTAATTTAATATGAGGACTTTAGAGATTTAATTTAAATAAAATGAATTATTTAAATGAACAGAGAAAGATGATTAATTAAATTAAATTGATTAATTTAATCACCAAAGGAGAAAGACCTATTTAAAGGATGAAAGGTGTTGATAAGCCGAGAGTATGATTCAAGACGAAACGATGTTAGTAGGATCAAAATCAGGTGCATGTATATTTTACGTGTCTACAGGCTGATATAGACTTATTAACTTTAAACAACATTTGAACATGATTTTGGATGTTTGGACCAAATCCCAACCACTATAGCATTTTAATAATGAAGCACCAATGAATTCTATCATAAGCTTTATCAAAATCTAACTTGATCACTAAAACATTTTGACATGATTGTTGAGCCTACTCCATAGTCTCCCAAGCTAGCATAAGATTGTCAAGTATAATTTTTTCTTTTATGAATCATGTTTGTTTAGCTCTCTTTATACCTTGCACAATTCGAACAAGGTTTAATTCTAATAGCTAGAGCTTTAGCTATAATTTTGTGTGAAATATTTAGGAGGGTAATTTGTCGCTAACCAGCAATAGAGTCTTCATTTTTCTCTTTAGGAATAATTTTAATCAAACCTTTGTTAATACTTGGACCTAAGGAACCCTTTTGGATGGCTTCCAAGTAAAGCATATAAAAATCATATTTGATATGATGCCACATGATTTGATAAAATTCAAGTGAAAGACCATCAAACCTAGGACTTTTATTAGTTTTCATAGAGAAAAGAGCATGTTCAAGTTCTTTTATGGAGAGGGTTTGATCCAAAAATTGGCTATAACTTGGATCAATCTTATTAGGAATAGATTTTTGGACCTCTTTTTCTAAATTTTGCTAAATATTTTTCCAAAATCTTTCATAAAGTTTTTGAAATAAGTTAGTAATCTCAGCAGGGTAGTATGTAATTTACCTTCATCCATTATGACCCCTATTTTCTCCTTCTTATGTTTATAATAAACATATTTGAAAAAAAAATTGGAACCTTTATTCCTGTTGTCCTTAATTTTTGACAAGGCAAATATTGGAGCAACCTACCAAAAAATTTGAGGTTTTTCTCTCTAAAGCACGTTTTACGAGGTGTTGAGGTCAAAAAAATTTAGATTTCAATTGATGATCCCCTTGGGCATCCTTTCATCAGCTTCTCTTTCCGTTTTTGTAAAATTTTGAGTCATTTTTCTTGTCTTTTTGGTCAAATTCGAGTTTTTAAGGCAGCTCAGTAGAATAGGGAATTTTAAGTCTAAAAGCAAAATTGCTTAAGTTGCCAAAAGTTTCGATTTTTGCTTAAGTGATAAAAAGTTCTTATTTTGCTAAAAGCAAAATTCCTGAAGTCACAAAAAGGTCCGAAATTGCTTAAGTTGCCAAAAATCCCTACTTTGTCAAAATAAAAATTGTCAAAAGAGCTAAAAGGTCCGATTTCATCTATTTGACAAAAATAAAATTGTTGAAGTGATAAAAAGTTCCTATTTTACTCATGATTAGTGAAAAAAGTTGCTGAGTGAGCTTGAAAACTCGATTTTGGTTTTTTTTATTGTTACTTGGCTCTAGAAACCCAATTTGAAGAGTTCGCCCAAATTTTCAAGAAGAGTTTGTATTCAAGTTCAATTGCTTGCCTCTTTTTATGGAGCTTTCATAAATTTTGAAACTAAAATCGCGTCCTCAGCTTGATTATTAATCTTCTCTTCTTTGTTGAAGATTGTGCAAAGCGTCTAGGGTTTTCTCTCCATTTTTTTTAGTTTCTCTTCTCCAGGAATGTTTCTTTTCTTTTCTCTCTTGTTTTGTTTTGTTTATTTTCTCTTTGAGAAAACACGTCTTTCTTCACTATTGACATTTTTCTCATGGTTTTGGTCTTTTTCATGTATTTTGTTGTCTTTTGTTATGGCGTATCTTCTCCTTGATGATTCGTGTTTTGTTTTTTACATTGTCTTTGTCCAAAATTCGAAAGCAATTATCATTTACCTCTCGCTTTTATGAAAAAACGCATTTTTCATTTCAAAAGAATTCCTTTGCAGCCGCGTATTTTATTGCTCAAATAAATCTTCAGTCAAAACGTCTTTTTAGCAAGTGAAAAATGTGATTTCTCTCCAACTAAAAACGTGATTTCATTTTAAGGAAAAACGTGATCACTTTTGTCAAAGCGTTTCTTTACTTTTTATTGAATGTTGTTTGTCTTTGTAAAATGCATCCCATTCATAGCTGAGAAACAAGTTATTCATGGGAAGACATCATGTTCTCATGCCACCATAAGAGGGTCATTTCCAAAATCGTGTTTTCTCATGATGAAGACGTGTTTCTTCACAAACGTCTCCTTTTGAGTGAAAAACGCGTTGTGTTTAACCTTTCCTACTGAGAATCGTCAGTTTCATATACCATTGTCAATACTTCATTTTGAAAAGTCATATCATATACATTGCATCTGAAAATGTCATTGTCACAAAAGCCATTTTTGCTAAGCATCTTTCCTTTTAGCAAAAACGCGTTTTTCTCACTTCTTCATTCTCCATTTTCCATTCTCATTTTCCTTCACCAAATTCGCCTCTTTCATTTCACCACATCTCATTTTCATCAAATCATCAAACCCTCTTTGCCATTTTTCGCAAAAAATGCCTTGACCTAAATTCGGGTTTTCATTATCAAATAGCAAGTCAGGATTTGTCATGAGAATTGCAATTGTAAAAGTTACAAAAAATAAAATTGCTAAGTGTTCAAAAAATCCCGACTGCACTTTGTAAATTTGTTGAAGACACTCAAAAACCTGAAATGCTTCAAAAAGCCTCAAAGTTGAACTTTTTGGGACTTGACTTCAAATTCAAGTTAGAAAAAAAATTTGACTTGCTGTTCCAAAAAGACAAAACGTTGCTTTCAATCGCAATCAGCCCACCAAGATCCAAATTGGTCTTTACCATTCATTCTCCATCATCATTCAAAAAGCAGTTTCATTACCCTACGATTTGAGTCTTGTTGTTAATGCCTACCATGTCTTCACACGTTGATGCTGATGATGTTCTAACCTTATGGGGTTTTCACCGCAGCCTGGCAAATTCCTACTCAATGACAGATGAACCGACTTCTCCAACAAACAAGAAGATGAAATACAAATTTGATAAGTATCAGAATGAGATTTCTCCATCTCACATGGTCTCAAACATAGACGAAATCAAGGACATGGAATTTGGGCATGTTGATATGTCTGAGTTTCTTAAGAGGGCAGAGAAATCAACTTCTCATGATATGCAATTGTTGTTGAGAAGTCATATCCACCTGGTGTCTACTTTTCTTGTTGTTGCCCTTGAGCCAAAATTCATTCTTGCATGTGCATCCCACTTTGACAATGAATCTAGAACCATCAAGGATGATGACGGTAACGTGGTCATCATACTTGATCTTGAAACTATCAACAAAATCTTCAGAGTTCCTAATGCTCCTACATATTCATAAATCACAGTGAAGAGTGCTCATAATCATTACGAGCAAGAAAAGAATGATTGTATCAAACATATCAATCACAGGTGGCTTCTCAAATCACGACCTTATGTAACCCGGATACCCAAATTGTATCGGTATGATTTTAAGGAAGAGATTAATGATGTGATCAATCTCCTGAGCAGAATAGTGGGGTTGAAAGTTTCCAATATGTTTGAAAGTTGGATGTATAAATTCATTGTGGTTATCAAGAAAGCACAGTACCCAATTTTCTGGGGTGAAATAATCAGCGACGGTTTGTGTGAATAGCTTGCACAGGTTCCTACCACACTCACCTTCTACATGAATTCATATTTGGTTTATATACCAACTTCATTGAGGCAGTTTCTAGGCCTTTCTACTAAAGGTGATAGATCATTGGTTCCTGTATGGGAGTATTATGATCAACTAACTTTAAGGCAAAGTTGGGTGCATTATAGAAGAGTTCAAGATGCCTTCTTTGGTCATCTCATGTGTTTATTTGACAAATCATTGGAAAACAACAGGGTATCTGAGGCTGCTTGGAGAAAAGTAAATGAGTATGGTTGCCTATTTCTTCAATTCCCTACCTTCACTTATATGACAGTTGGCTATTTTGAAGACCAACCTTATATGCTTCCAAGGTATCCGACAGATAAGATCATTTTGATGGAGCTGGGAAGGCAGTTGATGACAGTGCATGCACGTCAAGCTACACAACATAAGACTGGAGTCAGTATTTCATCACATAATCCATTGATAATTGGGAGGTACTCTTTGACAACTTCCTCAAGGGCAAAAGCAATGGAGGCTAAACTTCAGGAAATAAAGTTAAAGAAATTCCAGGCCAGAATGGAATTTGACTACAGAAGAGTGAAAAATAAAATTAAAAGAGCCTTCACTCATGTGCACCGCATTGAAGACATTTGGGCAGACCTCCGAACATAAAAAGATATCTATAGAATGGATTATTTCTGGCTCACGGTGGAGCAAGTTGTTGATCTCAATCTGACCTTAGTTCCAGAAGGAGTAATTGATGATGGGCAGGTTTTAGATCCTAAATATGAAGAACAAGAGGTGGCTAACACTCGCATTCCTGCAATCCAATGGTCTCATAAGGAATATACCTCTATTTTTGATAGATTTCAGTCAGTCTTAGCAAATACCAACACTTGGCTCAAAAGTATAGGTGTTAAGACTATAAAAATCAGAATCAGAGCTAAGGATCATTCAGCTGGTCCCAAAGGATTGAAGTTAGAGGTTAGAGATAGATCAAAAGAAGGAGCTTCCTCTTCAGGTACCAGAATTAAGTTGAGAGTAATCCTGGCTGTGGAAGAACATTGGAGAAGGAAACACTAAAGGGGAAAGGAGTTAAGGAAACACAGATTCAAGTTTTGGATCAGCAAGAAGAAGAGGAGGTTCTTGAAACCTCTACCATTCTAAGTGGAATGTCTCCTCACGTTGAAGCTCCAATACCCGTTTCAGCGATATCCCCTATTTCTCCCATTGACAGTGATGCTGATTCTTTCTCCACAATATTCGTTTCTTCCATCCCACCTTCAAAAGCTATTCATCATTCCTTAGCTACATCAATAATGAATACACCTGTGAGAAGCTTGCATGACAACTTGGAGAATGTTTTTGATACAAAACCAATCTTTTCGGCAATATCAGAGATAACTCTCCCAGAGATAGATACATCAACAACAAGCTTTGATTGTTTCATGGCTGATCCTAGTTGCAATTTGTCTTCTGAGCAAATCATTGTTTCTATACAAACTGAGGCACCTCCTAGAACTACAATTGTAACACAAACATAGTCTATTTCTACACATACTATAGTTGTTGTTTCAGATGTGAGAACCTTGGATCTTCCTCCATGGTTAAACTCAGTTGCTCCAAAGAGAAAGAAACAAGCAATCTCTCCTTATGTGTTTGATTTCCAGAAATTGAAGAAATCCAAACCAATGGTTGCAAAGAAAGCAAAAATAGTCTCGCAAGTATTTATTGACAGCAATAAAATGAAATATGTTAAGATATGTAATACCCCTCCGTTTTTCTTCTTGTTCGATTTGCTTTATGTTATGTTTGGTTGCAGTTACTTTGATTCTGGATACATTTTATTATGATGTTTTGATCGCTAATATTGAGTGACAACTATTATTGTGTGATGTGTTGACCTAATTAGTATTTTTCATGCATTATGGATTAATGATGTTGTAGAGTTAGCATTAGATGTTATTATGAGATTATTGGATTATGATGGAAGTGTCAGTTTCGATGAGTGTATTGGTGAAGAAGACGGGTTCACATCACTTGCTTGCGAACGCCCTGCGAATTCGTAATTTCTTCTTCACGGTGTGTATTATATGTTGGATATATTGTATGATGTTGTTTACTTGGTTGCAAGATTGCAGGTACATGACATCGACTCCACCTGGTTTTACAGGTTTGAGCGTGTCGATCCAACGGTTAAGTTAAACGGGAGATAGTAGCTAGGTAACATGTGTCAAGTTTACACCCTAGCCTTACTGTGTCATCAGTTGTGTGTGTCGAGTCATTTTCTGTCTTGCTTTAATGTTATTTAATTCTGAAGGATTCTTGTTTTGGAAATAGATATTTAGAATAATTGCATTTAAATCATGTTGATGGTTATTTAATTTAAATAATGCAATATGGATAAAAGTTTATATTTAAATTAATTAATTATATTTAATTTATTTAATGAATTAAATTTAATCCAAAAGGGTTGAATTTAGTTATTAAATAATTTAATTAAACGTGATGCAAGAAAATGAAAGAAAATAAAAGAATTAAAATTTAATTTGGAATTTAATTTCAACTTGTGGGAATTAAATTAGAAATTGTAATTAAATGTTTACTTGGAAAATGAGTTTCAACTTTGGAAATTAATTTATTATTTGAAATTGCAGGGTTTGAAAAAAGTTTTGACTGTAGAATTGATTGAAGGAAAGATTGTTTGCATTTGTTGGGTTTTGGATTGGATTCATTGGAGGATTAAAGAAAATTCAGGGAATCTTTGGAGGAGGCTTGCATCAAAAATTCATCTCTTCCTGTAGCTTCTTGTCCCAGGTTTTCCTCTTTGTGTTTTATTGTTCTTGATTATTTTTTTTAAAATAGTAGTGATTAAAGATTTGTTTGTTAAATCTGTTTTAGAAAACAAATTTGATATTAAAAGAAAAGAATTAAATAAATTTACAGCCTTTGCTTGTGAAAATTGTGAAAACCTCAGTTGAATTTAAATTATTTGGGGAAATCGATTATTTTGTTATTGAAATCAAACATAGAGATTGAACAATGCATTTATAATGTTTTTAGAAAATGAAACCCTCTGTTTATTATTAAAAATCGGATTTTAAAATCCGCAGGATAGTTATATTTTTCATGGTAAAATGGTTTGGTTGCGTCGCATATAACTCCACTTACACAAACTGGGTTGTCAGGAAATTTAAAGGGTTTCTGCATCTTGGAATTTTCTTATTTTTGTCAAAAAATCGCAAATACCCAGATCGTATTTTTTGAGTTATGCTTGAAACACGAGACTACTGTTAAGTTATTTTCCCATGGCTGCTCTGATAATAAAATAATAATAAATTGATATTTAT
Organism: Sequoiadendron giganteum; assembly: GCA_007115665.2. Classification (NCBI taxonomy): domain Eukaryota; kingdom Viridiplantae; phylum Streptophyta; class Pinopsida; order Cupressales; family Cupressaceae; genus Sequoiadendron; species Sequoiadendron giganteum. The sequence goes on along the minus strand of CM021104.1, from coordinate 459,430,839 downwards.
AAATATTAATATTTTATGTATTGTTATTATAATATTATTTAATAATATTTTATATTGCAATTTATAATATTAAAGTATTATTTAATAATATTTTATATTATAATTTATAATATTAAAGTATTATATTTATTTATATTAGTTTAAATAAAATTTGTATATTAGATTAGTGGAATTAAAATTATAAATGTATGGGGAAATTATTGTTTATTTTAAAATGGCATGTTAAAGTTTAATTGAAGGAGTTAAATTTTTGATTTAAAAAATGCATAATTTAAAATTTAATTGTGGAATTTAAATTCATGTGTAAAAGGTCCAATTATTAATTTGATTTAATTGGAAAAATATATATATATGATATTGGGTTATAGTCCAAATATTGATCTTATTTTAACACAATAAGTTATGGAAGAGACCAAATGTTAATTTGATTAATTTTATAATGATTTAATTTGCAAGGCAAATTGGTTATTTAATTTAAAATGAAATGTTTTGAGTTATAGTTGAAAATACTTATTTTGTTAAGAGCAATTAGAGAATAAAATATTAGTGTAATTTCTCCCTTATTTGAAAAGATGAATTCTTAATTTAGTTTTATTAATATAATAAATTACGTAATGAAATGAGAAATGGATTTAGAGTATCCAAATGTAGTTTCTTCTATTACTTTCAATGATTATGACTTTCGTGTTTATGCTTTGAGAATGGGTTGAATACTTGTTAGTTTATAAGTCTTTCAGATGGTATGTTGTTTGTGAGGGTTGTCGTTGTGATGTCAACCTGTTGTGAATTCTCTTGGTAGTGCATGGGATCGTGTTGTTTAAAAATAAATTCAGGAATTAATTATTATGAAGAGACAATTAATTATTTTAATTTAATCATTTTCTATTTGAACAATTTATTTATTGAGAATGTATATTTTATGGTTTGAATAAATGGATGTATGTAATAAGAGTTTGGAAAGGGAAACTTTTAGATGAGATTAACATAGGGTGTTTGTTGGAAAACTAAATATAAGGTTTGGGTTAGGAAATTGAAAAGAATTATTGTAGAAGATTTATGTTAGTTTTAAAGGAGAACAATAGATTCGACTTAAATTATTTGAACCAATCAATCCTTTATTATAAAGACACTTATTTAATTATTTCAATTAATTTTGAAAGGGGCAATAGTTATTATGTTTTATTTCTATAGAGCAAATTAATTGTTGTGATTCGAATATCAAAGGATCTATATAATTGAGTTTATTAATATATATGTTTGGTGTATATATCATATAGAGCATATATAAATATTTTAAGGATAAATTCATTATCGTATTTCATTGTAATAAGATGCATGCAATATATTATTGAATAGAGATTTAAAAATGAATTGATTAGCGTATATGGGTAAATGGATAGAGAAACAATATTTTATTATATTAAAGTGATTTCATATTCTAAATAGAAAATTGAATGAGATGTAAGATTTGGTTAGGAAATGGAAAGAGTTTTCTTGCATGATTTTGTGTCGATTTAAAAATAAATTAAGAAGTTGTTTATATTGATGAGGTAAGTAGTTATCTTAAATTGTTTTCTTTAAATTAGAACAATTAATTTATTGTGAATGAAATATGAAAGGGATATGGATTTAGTATATCCAAAAATAGTAATTTTCTCGTGATTGTCTTAAATGTTCTAGTTTCTCTATATTTCGTATAGGGATGCAAGTTTAAATTGTTTAAGATTTCCTATAATGAAAATAGAAATATGGGATATGATTATTTGAATTAACCCTATAAGTGTGTCTTTGACCTTGTTAAAGTTACCTATTAAATGAGTATGGATTTAGGAAATCCATATATTAGATTTGATTATTGACTTGAATGTTTTTGTTGTTATGTCATCAAGTTGCATTATGGGTTTTGGGATTTAGTGTTAGTCCTAAATTATAAGTCTTCCAGAAGAACTTAGAAGATAAGGGTTGTTGAATCTTTATGTCATCCAGTTGTTTTCCCTTGGGTAGTGCATGGCGTCTTTTCGATTTTACCTGGGTTTCTTGAACGGGGATCTGTTGTACCTCCTGTGAAATGAGTGGACTATGTGATTGTTGCCTCCAAGATGTTTGGAGTGAGTTCTATCTTTTGTTTCCTCATTGTTTTGGAGTGGATTTATGATGCCTAGTTGATATGCACTTGTTTTTCCCTTGGTGGATTGTTTGGGTGTGTGTTGTCGAATAGAAGAGTGGCTTTTGTTAGGGGTCGAAGCCCAAAGTGGTAAACCGAGTAACCTTCAGAAGTGAGTTAATCAAGTGATAATTAAATTAATGTACTTAGATGATTAGGATGCAGTTCACACTAATCAAGATAATTTAATCCTCACTCATAGACACAAGGGCTCGTATAGACTTGGGATGAGTGAGAAGGCCTGGAATGGCATAGTCATTTATCTTGTCAGTACGAGAGGTATTTGATGCCGCATGAGTGAGTATGAGTTTCGGGATTCGGTTGAGGCCACCAGGATTATCGGAGCCTATAAAGGATGCCCAGAGGAGATCTCATGACTACTATGCAATGACACTCTATCTAGGACAACTGTTGTTAATTGTTTTATATGTATGGTTCTGTGAACATACTTGATCTACTTTATGTCTAGAAACAATGTGACCTATTTCAGTGATGAGAATGTTGTACTTGATTTATACTTGTATTGTACTTGTTTGGTGATTGAGTTGGACTTGTGAGTTCATTTGTTTGGTTATATCAGTATGAGTCTGGCTTTGCTTAGTGGTTGTAGATCTTTGTCCATGTTACTTTGTTACTATCTCCTAGCATGGGGGGTGGGCCTTCGAGTACCACATTGGTTGGGTGGAACATGCACCAAAACCGTTGGGTCCCCATTGATCTTCAGTACTTGGTGGCGAGACATCCAGATGGACAGCTCGCGATTCTTGTTGTAATTTCTTGCATTGTAATATTTCAGTTTGTATAAGTTATTTTATCCCTCTTATGTTTATGAGGTGGTATTTTGTAATTGTAACCTTATGTACTATTATCTCATTCTGAGAATGAGTGGTGTAACTATTGGATTAAGTTAATGATGATGAGATTGTATCTTGGTTGATTATCTTATTATGTTATGTGGTATTCTTATGATGTATGATGTTTATTTCATAAAGTTATAATGTTATGGTTATATGTAATATGCATGTGTGGGTTTAAGTAATCCTAACCTTGTAGCCTTAGAGGTTGTTGTTAATTAGTAAGTGAATGTGTATGTTAAATGCACTTTATTAAAAAAAAAAAAATTGGTTCGCTTAAGACGTTAATCACAACTTCCTTTAGGGTTACTTGGTGGGGCATTACAGGATAGTAGAACCTCTTGTTGACAAACCACATGAAGAGATGCAGGTGTCTGATTACAGATTCACTAGGGTGGAATTAGGCAAGCAGACTCATGCTAATATGATGCAAGATGCTTAGAGTTCAGTGACAGTCTTGGCACAAAGCTACAATGAACTTCTAGCCAAAAAGGAGAAACTCAAAGAGGAAAATGAACAAGTTGTTTCAGTTATTCAAAGGATTACTGGGTCATCAAAAGCAGTTGGTTCACTATCTTCATTTGCTCCTAAGGAATCAGTCAAGCAATCAGAAAGAATTGCGCAAAAAGCTAAAGCAATTGATTCCTGGACAACCCAATTAATTGATCAAGGAATACCAGTGGTTGAAAAGGCATTGAAGAATTTGAGTACTTTCAAAGCAGTAAGATTCAAAATGAATCAAATTCTAGAAGCCTTTCAGCAAAGTCTACATTCTCTTGAGAAAGACTTAAAAATCTGGCATGAGATAGATCAAGTGAAACTGAAAATTCTGTGCAGCAACTCAGTGATTTCAAAAAGGGAAAAATACATAGAGTTTGAGGAATTTATGACAAACAAGGCATTAGTTATTCAAGATCTTATCAAATATGTCTAGGCTACACTTGAGATGAGTGCTGAAGTTGAACATGACATGCTTTCAGACTTTGAGAAAATCCCTTGCAAAGTTTTAAGTCATGAAGGGGAATTGCTTGCAGCCAGTGATGTTGTTTCTCAGCTTACTGCAAGTCTTCACCAGGAGCTAGATTCAGATCAGTTTTCTATGGATACAATCCATAAATTTGTCAATCACCAGCTAGTCTTTAACAAGATGCAAGTTGCTTTCGAGGAACATAGAGAGGCGATAGTCAGATACTATGATGTTATCATCAAGACCATTGTCGTTGCTAGAAATACACTTGGTCCCGATCCTGATGAGTTGCAGGGAATTATTAGCAAGTTTCTATCTTTCAAAGCTAGGAACGGGACGAAATGAAAAATATTAGGTTGTTTTATGTATTTTACTTTCGACAAAATATATGTAGAAACATGTTTTGCAATTGCAGGTATTCTTTTCTTGCAGTTTTGGAAAATGTGATTACATGTAAATTCTTGCAAGACAAATCACAATTTGGATTATAATTTTGAATAATTCAATTGCAGTTAGTTAGCGGTTGAGAGATTTTCTCAAGTTTGTTGAGATCCTCCCACCTTTTTCTCAAGGCCTCTCTCCTATAAATACTTGAGGAGGTCCATTGTAATTTTTATCTTTTTAGCAAGCAAGAAATCTCTACAGAATTTTATACTCATAAAGACTTTGAGATTTATATTATAAGTTGTGAATTTTCAAGTAATATCAAAGAGTTGGAATTTCAGACTTTGTGTTGAAGCCCTACTTTGAATCCTTTGTGTTCTTATGTCATTTTGGAGCATTACTTTGTGACTACTTTAAGATTGTGGAATGTTGCTGAAGAGAGATTCAATTGAAATATCTGCAGTCTTTGTGTTGTAAATGTTGAAGGTTGAATTCGTAGTTAGTATTAGAAATTGAGAAGAATTGCAAGACTTTTTGCTCGTATTAGTTCTCATTTAGAGTAGTTAATAGGTACATCATAGTTGCAGACTTTGTGTTGTTTTATGTTGTATATTTTCATTAAGTAATCATTCTAAAAAGGGTAGATAGGATTTCATTCCTCAGGACTTTGCGCTTGTTGGTTGTTTTCCCGTCCTGGAGGAAATGACGGAAGTCTTTGTGCTTTTAGGAAACTATATTTCCTCTTTCTTGGTTTCACTACATAGCTGTTGTAATAAGTTTTCTTAATGTTTGCTATTGCTTTTCTACGAAGAAAAAAGAATATAATCTTTCCTAAAATAAGAGGAACGATTGTTGTCCTACCCATATTAGTTTTGTTTAGTTAGAGGGGGAGCCTTCCCTTAATTAGGAGAGTTTCATCTCATGTGTTGTGGTTGAAACCACAATTTTGTATGCTTTCCCAAGTATACAAAATTTTCAACCAACGATTCCCTTCCTTTATCCAATGAAGCCTAGCTCTGATTTTGGCAACCTATGCCTTATAATGGTCCACTTTTTGTAGCTACGCTTTAATAGGAGAAATAGACTTTTGAATCTTTTCATTATAAGGGTTGGCATTTAAAGTTTTCCTAGCATGTTCCAATTGCCCTTGATAGGTTTTTTCTCTACGTTTTCGTCTCCAGGCTATTCTCTTGCCAAAAAATCAAAGAAAATCAATGAATTGATAGGGAATTTAGTCCCTCCTAAGTTACCTAACTATTAGGTAAACATGTTCACTTAATTGGTGAATGGAATGATTTAATAAAAGTTGTGCATTAAATATTTAATGGGTTCTTATTGTACAATTACTCTATTATGACATATCCTTAACCTTTTGCATCTAGAATATTTAATTTTTAAAGAAAAAATTTGGTCCATTTTTAGGTGTTCATTATAGAAACAACTTGGAACTACTACATTTTTCACAAAAAGTAATGTACTATTGTAATGTATTCTAGGCTCTATTTTTTCAGGGGTTTAAATCTCAAATATTTTTATTTAAAATTTAGTCAATTTTTTATTCCTCACCTTGACCAACAAGTTCTACGTTGTTAAAATTTAAATTAGTACTCTTAATTACCTTGAGGATTTTTATGCTACTTTACATGTATCATATACTTTGAACAAATATTCTTTTCCATTTACATTAACAACAATCTATAAAATCCATGACATTTTTCTAAGTTATCCACTAAACAAACTTTATCTTTAGCATTCCCTCAACAATATTTAAGAGAGCGTACATCATATTATCCACCCTTTTTAAATGCAAATTATTTTGTTTCAAGTTGTTAAAAAATAATCACTCTAATTTTATTTTTGTCAATTATGTGTTAACTCATTCATTAAGTCCATTATTCTAGATAAGTCTAATTATTCCATTTCTTGAACACTAGAGCTTGTTGGTGTAATTAAATAGGTTGTACCTTGTCTTAGGTCATGATTACACCTTAGTTATGTTTACTTAGGGACCACATAGGAGGTAGTTGGAGCTTTTCCACCTTTGGTGGACTTATCATGTTATTACTTTATCACTTCCACCTTTTGTGGACATATCATGTGATTACCTCTCCATCTTTTGTGGGTGATCCACCATTTGTGGTGATTATCACATTATCACTTTTCCACTTTAGGTGGATTGATAGCTTTTCATAGTTGTCTCATGTCATAAGATTACGACACTTGTCATAATCTTATGCCCTTCTATGTTCTCACCTTGGCTATATAAGCAAGGGGTCTCCTATGTACATACAATCACAATCACAATCATATCATTGAATCCTATTGATAAGAATATAGTTTTATTCTTGTCACATTCATATTCTCTCTTCTTGTGCTTTCCATTTGGTCCACAGATCTTGACAGCAATAGCCAATTCTAACATGGTATCAAAGTGGGTTGGGTGCCATTGGAGAGTTTTTTTCTGAAGAGAGATACCAGATTTGGCGGAGGTTCCATTTTTGGCTCTTTATTGCAGATTTATATCAGAGCTTGTTGGTGCAAATATGAGCTCACCATTGTGTCTGGAAAGTTCAACAAAGTCGATTTTGCCTTTTGTTTCATCCAAATCGAACCTACGAGGCCAAATCTATGAGGATTTGAAGTCGAATTATGGTTGCCAGATCCAGAAGGTAGCTGCATTTTTGGAGCATTTTGGGTCAAATCCAACCCTTCCATCACGTCTAGAAGGGCCAAAAACCCTAAGATTGACTGTTAATTCGTCCAAAGTAGAGCAGTTGTCCGGTGAGGCAAAAAAAAAATTGCCTGGAGAATCGTACGCCCCCCCCATGTCGCCATTATTACTGGTACGATTTTTCAAAAAATATTATTTAAAAAAATCTGTCAAAAATTTTTGGAATAAAAATTTAGAAAAATTAATTTGGGGCGATTAATTTTTCGCAAAGTTATTTTTCAAAAATCATTGTAAAAAAAATTTTAAAAAAAGAAAGTCTTTCTGTGGTTTAAATAAGGTCTGTAGAGTACCTGGTACCTGCGGTACCAGGAGGGTAGCTCAACTACCTGTAGCCCGCCATGTGGCGGTATCTTCTCCATCGCGGGTCCCATCCGACAGGTGGTCAGACAGAAAAACTGGAGACCTCTTTTTGAATCGGCGAGCATTCAAAAGAAAACCGGCAATAACAAAAAGCCGGCTAAATCAAAACCAACATATTCAAGAAATCCCGACGATGGTCAAGATTCACTAGGAATATTCTAGTGTGGAAGATTCCCCAATCAAAAAGGCATATTCTATCAGTATCTAAAGATTCTAGGCAAGGGTTTTTTTCTGATGAAGTGCACTTACCCATCAAATTTAAGCAGGAAAAATTAAAATATTCTAGCGCAAAGGGCATATTCCTTTTTGACGGGCCACAGGCTGTCAAATTTAAGCCAACGAATTGATGATGTCAACAAAGCGTCAGTGATGACATCAGCGACCTTAAGAAATTTTCTACCCCCTCACGAATGAGCTTTTCAGTTTTGTAGACGAACTTTGAAGTTTCATATCTTGCTCATTTTGGCTCCTTTTTTTGAGCAATTTTTTTTATTTGGGCTAATTTTTCATGCTCTTCACATTGGTACAATCAGTTTTTTGGTTTTGGTTCCTAGTTTTTCTAGAAATTGCAGATTCTCATAGGTGTTGCTACTTCGTCCTCATTTTGGGAACTTCAGGAGCTCATATCTTTTGCTCCTACGATAACATTTTTGGGTGAATTTTTTTTTGAAAGTGCATGATTTTTCGTGTATTTTCTAGTGGTGTAATCAGATTTATCTCATTTGCTGTAAATTTTTCACTTTGAGTTTGAGGCCTATTTCTGACATTTGCATGTACCAAGATCAAATTCCACTTCGCTATTTTTGGCAAGTGGAAATTGTAAATGCACTAAGTATAAAATGCCAAATCAGATATTGCTTGGTGGGGTTTCTTGATTGAGTAATTTGGGGGGGTAATCTTGTCGTGATTGGTTGTATTATTTTGCTTCATTTGTGTTCTTGCAATGGGGAAATCTCAAATTGAACTCCTAACTCCACATAATTATGCTACATGGAGAAAATCAGTATGGAACTATCTCATGATTAAAGGTCTAATAGGTCATCTAAAGGGCACCATTCAAAAACCTACTAATGCTAAAGAATTGGCAAAATGGGAGATTGATCATGAGAAAACACTTGGATGCATATGTTCATTAGTCTCATTTGATTTACAATTTCATATTGAATCATGTAAAACACCTAAAGAGGCTTGGGAAACTTTTGATAAATTATATGTTAAAACAAATAAGATTAGGGGATATTAGATTGATAATGATTTGATGAATCTTGATCCTAAAAGTTTTGACCACATCCAAGACTACATCTCCAAAATCAAGCAACTAAGAACATAGTTGAAAGAATGCAGCATTGATAAAGAATATTTACAATTAATTATGAATGTGTTACCCAAGCTTGGTCCTGAGTATTCAATATTTGTTTTTGGCTTTCATACCCATCGACTTTCTATGGGAGCATCATATGTTGATCCTAAGTTTGATGGTTTTGCAAATCTCCTAATCCAAGAGGAAGCTAAGTTAATGAACATTAGTCTAATCAAGTCTTCCAAGTCACATGCATTAATGGTTAGTGATTCTAAGGGACAAAAAGAATCAAGGAATCTTGATAAGAAGCAAAGGATGAAAAAGAACAAGCCACATAAAGAATCAAAATCCACTCACTCAAAAGGAGAATCATCTAAGAAGGAGAGACCTTTTTGTGTATATTGCAAGAAGGATGGACATGAAGAACACTATTGTTATAAGAAGGATATTGATGAGTTGAAAAATCTTCTCAAAAGGAATCATCGATTTTCCTTCTAGAATGTTTGAATCTTCTTCTCCATCTTCTTCAAAATAGTCTAAAAAGGACAAAGGTCAAGCATCAACATCAGGATATAAAGGACAAGCTCTTTGTGCTTTTTCAGGTCCAGGATCAGGGAGATGTCTTCTAGATTCAAGAGCATCTTATCATATGGCATCTTTACAGTCTATATTCTCTTCATTTTAGCCTTGTACTATGTCTCATATCTTGATGGGAAACAATACATGCATGAGTGTAATTGGGAAGGGATCTATTAGTTTTGGGGAAAACACTTTCCAGGATGTTTTGTGTGTTCCTCATTTGATGAACAATCTTCTTTCCATATATCATATTACACATGGTGAAGATGGGAGAACTATGGAGTTCACACCTGATTTAGTCATCATTCGAGACTTGGAGACTCAAGATATCATTGCTACTGGGGTGGCTGATCATTCATCTGAGTTGTATACCTTTGCAAAATTTTCTTCTAATGGTGACATTATTCCTTCGGTTGTTGATCATATGAACCATGATTCAAAGGAGAAATTTGGCTACTTGAACTTGGGAGTTCTCACATCAGATCCAGTTCTTGAGTCATGCATTTCATCTCCTCCACCTACTGTTACAATTGATGATGCTTGTGTTGCCACAATTTTGGCTCCTTGTGATTCAGTGCAGCAAGACATACATAGTCTTCCAGATATGGCTACTTTGGATGGATTCTTGATAGGTATTTCAAACTTGTTTATGGAGTCTCATCTTTCATATTTGGTGGACATAATTGATGGAATTCATCTTCTCTTTGATGAAGATGCTCCTTATCCAGTTGTTATGAGGGAACACTCTGACCTCTTGTTCATTCTCTACATGATCATTCTTTGCAGTTTGGCATGAGTGTGGATACTTTTGGACAACATTTGGAGGAGGCTTCTTTGTCTTCAGAGGGGATATTCTTTTCTTTGGATCATGTTCTACATTCATCTCTACTAGATTTTCGATTGTCCTCGTTAGTAGTGTTTCCTAGAATGCCTGTTTGGACTGTGCCAACTTTCAACATCAACGTGGAGACACTTGAGCATCATTCAGAGACATCATCCATATTCCTGACATCCTTCATACATCCATGGTTTTTTTTCTTCCTAAGGGGAGGAATTTTGTTTGGAGAGATTAGATCATCTTCAACATTCAATGTCAAGCTTCTACCATCATTGCAAGAGACTCAACATTGCGGGGGGCCTTCCTTGTCTCTCTTCTACTTCTCTCTTATGGGGGGGTCTTTTTCCTCACATGGGGTTTTGGCATTCTCATGCATCATTGAGAGAATTTCTTTTTGTATTTCATCTCTCTTTTGGAGAGGATTTTTGTCCCACTGGGTTTTCTCCTTTTCTTCTTTTGTGAGACATTTCATTTGCATATGTACATGGTTACCTAACATGGCCTAGTTTTCGGGACCCATCTTGCATTGTTTTATTTTGTGTACATTCTCCCTAAGTTGCACTTAAGGGGGGCTATTGGTGTAATTAAATCTATTGTACCTTGTCCTAGGTCATGATTACACCTTAGTTAAGTTTATTTAGGGACCACATAGGAGGTAGTTGGAGATTTTCCACCTTTGGTGGACTTATCATGTTATTACTTTATCACTTCCACCTTTTGTGGACATATCATGTGATTACCTCTCCACCTTTTGTGGGTGATCCATCATTTGTGGTGATTATCACATTATCACTTTTCCACTTTAGGTGGAGTGATAGCTTTTCATAGTTGTCTCATGTCATAAGATTACGACACTTGTCATAATCTTATGCCCTTCTATGTTCTCATCTTGGCTGTATAACCAAGGGGTCTCCTATGTACATACAATCACAATCACAATCATATCATTGAATCATATTGATAAGAATACAACTTTATTCTTGTCAAATTCATATTCTCTCTTCTTGTGCTTTCCATTTGATCCAAAGATCTTGGCAGCCATAGCCAATTCTAACAGGGCTATCTACACCAAATTCAATATTATAACTATAATAAATAAAGTTTTCCTTGTTGTACTATGGTAGTGATCTTAAAACCTACAAACAATCTTCAAAAAAAAACGTGAGACTCTTCCCTTAAATTAGATAGTCCTTTCTACCTATTATGCATAATTAGATATCTAGAAACAAATTAGAGTATGCACAAAGGAAAAATAAAAAAGGAAAATCTAGAACCTACACCTTGTATTGGTAATTATAGATCTAATTAAAATTAGAATTGTAGTATGATAATGATTCATCAATAATATTTAATCTAACATTCTTAAAATTCTTGGAAATTCAAGAATGCAGATGTACGCCTTTTATATTGTCTCAAGTATTGTATATTTTTTAGCAATTTGATAAATTATAGAATAAAATTATCTAAACATTCTAACCTAAAATAACTAATTTTGACTTCGAAAAAATTATCAAATCAATATTTTCTTTAAAAAATATTGATGCTCTAAAATCAAAGTACCATATGGTGGGAGTATTTTACTTCCTAAATGAAGTCACAAATTTAAACTCCTCACTTTATTAGTATTTTATATTCTTGTTCTTCTAATTCTATAACATATCCCTACAATAAAGCATTGATGTCTAAGATTGGTTGGGACCTAACCCTAAACAAAAAATATTGGTGTATTATTATGAATGCTAAGTACCTCAACCATACAAGTTTTCATAGTGTCCTCTTTGAACCAAGATTCCTAGGGGGCTCCCAGATTTGCAACAACATCCTCAAAACCCATTGTTTGATCTTTTTGGGCCTTAAATAGAATTTTGGGAATGGCCATCTCATTTATTTTTGGGATGATATTTGGTTGATCGACCAACCCCTCAATGCCTACCCTACCTTTAAGGACCTTCAATTTCTAGCTAAAGGTTCCTTTGGCCATTTGGTCTCTAACAAACTATTGAATGACAATTCTTGAAAAAATATTCAGATGTGTTGCCAAGCCCAAAATCACCTTCTCCAAATAGCTTCCTACTACAATAGTATCTTTGAAGGATCTGGTTCCCTATATTCCCCAAAGAAGATTGTTTCTTTTGGTCCAAGTTTCCTAAGGGAAATTTTTTTGTCAAATCGTCTTATAATCTGTTGTTAAAGGGTGGCAACTATAATGATGTCTGGGGGGAAATTTGGAACACACATCTCCTTCCTATTTTTTTTTGGCAGATAGTCATGCATAAAATAATCTTAACACAAGATAACCTCGTCAAGTGTGGCTTCTAATTATTGAATAAATGTGTCCTATGTAGAATGGATGAGGAAACGGTCCCCCATAGTCTCCTACATTTATCCTTTTCTCAAAAAAATTGGGGGTATGTGTTGCATAAGCTTCAGATCAGTTGGCCCATGAATAAATTGTTGCTAGCCTTTATGGATGAATGGGTTAGCCCCTTTCACCACCCCCTCATGAAAGAGTTATAGATTAAAATCCATCCACATATTTTTTCGAGCCTCTAGAAGGAAAGAAATAATTAGATTTTCAGGGATATGGAAAAAAAATCCCATAGGAGGTCTTCTCAGCTTTCTCTAAGCTCCTTAAGTAAAAAATCTCGATTTTCCACTAATCTTACTCGGATTCCCCGTCTTCCCCTTGAATCTAATATAGCTTCACAATATGGCTTAACTCTTCTAAAATGCTAACATCACTAAGAAGATTTCAAGGTCGAATACTAAATTGTTACCACACCCGGTTGGATGGTGTAAGCTTAATTTTGATGGTGTGAGCCATGGTAACCTAGGCATGGCTAGTGAGGGAGGAATTTTAATATCTCCCTTAAGGGAAATTGTGGTAGGATATACTAGAGTCTTGATGCTAACACTAATAATTGGGTTGAGGATATGGCTCTTCTTTGGGGTGTAAGGATTTCCATATCTATTGGAATTAAAAGCCTCCTCATTGAAGGGGACTCAAAATTGATCATTGATGTGGTTAAAGGCTCAACTCACCCTGGTTGGGCTTTGGAAGATATTATAAATGAGCTCTAGAAACTCCTTTTGGGCATTGACACGTTTGAGCTTAAACACACCTATAGAGAAGGCAACAAGGTTGTTGACGCTATGGCCAAATTGGGGATGGACTAAGACTCCTTAAGTTGTTGGTGAAGCTTCTCTTGCTTCCCTAAACATATCAGGAAACTCCTTTCCTCAGAGTGGCATTTCCTTTTATCTGATAATGATGGTTAATGGTGTTAGTGGATGGGATGGTTGGAACCCTCTCCTCATGTTCAACTTCTTGGTGATAGGGTTTGGTTTGGGGTGGCCCAATTTAGATTTGTATCCATTATTTTTTAATTATGGGATTGACATGTTTTTTCTTGTCGCCTAATTACTTGGAAGTTGAATCTGACTTGGGGCTATGGGATGATGACTAGAAGGGTTTTGTGTGTGGCTTGGTGGGTCATAATGTTATCATGGCCTCCCGATAATCAGCTTGGTAGTTTGGTGCCCATTCAGGCTAAGGTGTTATGTTACATTTTGACTCATATTTGTAATAATGACCATTGCACTTTCCCTATCCTTAACAAGACTCTTGAGATTATTGATCCTCCCCCCTAAAATTCCATGGTTTTCATTATTTGTAATGTTAGCTCTTTGAGGCACATTTGACATTTATTTTGGATGGTGCCTAGTAATAATTTTTATTACTACAACACACATCTCAATCCTTTAATCTCTCTCAGGTGGTATTTTCACATATGCTCGACTCTCTAGTTTTGCTCTAAGATTTGGACGAGGTTAGATAAGTTTCAACAACTTCTATTGGTATATTTGTCTATAATGGGTGGAGATAGGGTTCGAATTGAACCCAGTTCTTGTGATGAATTCTTAGTGCATGCCATTGTCTGGCATATTTGTAGCAAAGGAGGGGTATCCTTTTTATGGAGTACCTAAAAGGGCACGATGAGAGTCTTTCTATCCAACTTTCCCCCTCTTGGGATAACCAAAAGGTGAGAGTTGGTGGAATTTCTTTTGAAGTTTATGAAGAAGTCATCGTGCAAGCTATTGGAATGAATACTAAACCAAAGAAATGGAAGAAACATAGCAAAGTGGTTGATAATGAAATATTGTCTCTCTTCTTCAGAGATGGTGAACGACCCATTAAGTTGTACGACGGGTTTGACAAAGAAAATTTGTTGCAACCATGGGACAAGGTATGACTGATGATCATGAATTTTTTCACTTTAGAAGGGTAGTTTAAATGTTGTTATTTTTATCATTTCCCCCTTCTTAACCACTCTAGCCATAACTCCCTATTAAGTTTTCCTTTTTACCTGCTAACCTCCTTGAAAAATTCAATTAAGGAGGCCCTAGATTTGAACTTGAAATTTCCAAAAAAACCCCATCCCTCTCCACCAAGGGCTCATTTTGTGCCTATATCATTTCCACCTTGCCTCAAGTGCCCTGTGCAACAAATTAAGGTTGTCATTATTGATGAACCCTCACTTTCTAGCTCCCACCCCCTCCCCCCACAAGTAACCATTTTGGCTACACCAGGGAACTCTAAAGGTAGAAATAAACTCCTCTAGAACCAAGGCTCTACTCAAGCCTCCCCCTATTTTGATTTTATGTAAATCCCCCCCTCGAAGGACACCCCTCTTATCACCAATCCTCCTAGCCCCCTTGGTGGTAAACCCACCCCCAATATTCCTAATTCTAGATAAAAATAGGTGGCTCAAGGTCTCTGCAACCACAAAAATAGTTCCCCCATTCAATGTTTGGGAAAACAAGGCTAGGCGAGGAAACAAAAAACTCCTCCTAGTAAGAAACAAAATAAATCCTCTATTCATATCCTGATTGACGAGGTTAATCTAGGGAGTGAAAATGTGGAGGATTTTAGGGAGGAGGTGAAGGAAACCATTGGTTCTCAACTTAGAAGGTCTAACAGGCTTGCAGGCCAACCTATGCTCTACGATAAGGAGGTGATGACTTATGATTTGGACCAAGGGGAGAGATCTAGCAATGAAGAGGAGGACGATAAAACTAATGATAAAAATATTTGAGAACACCAAAACCAATTGCTCCAAGAACACTAGCAGCACTAACACCACCCTGATGGACCTACCTAGTGAGGCCCATACTTGTTCTCAATTTTCTTCTATAGCTATGGAGCTTTCTAAACTCAAGGTGAAGGTTTCAAAGATAGAAAAAAAGATGGTGAGAATCTCTAAGTTCAATTCCAAAGTGATGCATAGATTTTCCACCACACTTTGCATGATGCAGGAGAAGGAGATGAAGAAAGTGAGTGACAAGGATGGGATTCATAAGGAACTCTACAAGTTCCTTACTAAAGAGTGGGGCCAAATCTTTGGCTAGCTCTATTGGTTTTATTTTTGGTGTTTTTTGTTGGTCATGGTGCTTCTTTGCTCTATTCTAGTTTTTAAGACTCACTTTATTGTTTTCGACTTATGTGTTGTTAATGGTCTTTTGACCCAATTCTCACCTCCAAGATTTTTGTCTATAGGGTCACCACCTTGGTCCTACTACTTTTTGATATCAAAAACATATCCCTACAATATTCAAAATTAGTAACAATGAAAATAATTTGAAGGGTTGATAGCGGTGCATGAGCTCTGCTAGGGTTTTGTGCTTTCTGAGGTCATTCGTGGCCCCTCCTGTGTCATACTGTGCTTCTTGCGTAGGAAATTATTTCCTTCATTGAGTACGACTGCATTTACTGTGGTTTTAGGGGTTTATTATGCCTTCAACCGGTTCTAACCCAACAATTTTTGCTGGTGTTAGCGGTTCGTCGGCGCAGTTTAATGGCTCCCCCACCGAACAAACGGCCTCAAAAATTTGTTCTGAAAGTCTTTCACGAGGTAAGCATTCTAACGCCCCTGCTGATGTAGTTTTAATTTTACCTAATTTTGATTATGCATGCCAATGGCTTGAACAACACACACTTGTGGGTTATTTTGTTGGGAGGACTCCCCCTGAAAGTGTGCTAAAAGACTGGGTTAACAAGGCCTGGGTTCCTCATGGGGTCCGCCTTGATATGGTCCAAAACCTGACCAAGGGTTTTTTTTGTTTTGCTTTGCGGAAGTTAATCATGTCCAAGCTATTTTGGGTCATGGACCCTGGTATGTTCGCTCTTCCTTATTGGTTTTCCAGGCTTGGACCCAGGATTTTGTTGTCTCAGAGGACACCAAAATGCGTGTTCCAGTCTGGATTGAGTTTCTCGGGTTTCCTTTGCCTTGTGTGCCCTTCTTGAACCATATTGCTTCCTCTCTGGGGAGGGTTATTTGCATCGAACCTGATAAGTTCTTTCAAGCCCATCCTCAAAAGAGGGTTTGTGTGGAAGTTGATTTATCCAAGGATTTGAAAGAGTTTGTAGACATTCAAATCAGGGATATTCGCCACACCCAGAAAATCACATATTTTAACCTGCCCAACATGTGCTACTGGTGCCAATCATCTGATCACAAGATCAGGGACTGCCCTTTGACAGTTCCCCGTACAGCCTCTCAGCCACGGGATGCTGAAAAGCCTCGTCCGACAAAGCCTTCAGCTAAGGCGGACACAAAATGGACTATGATTACAAACCAAAAGAATAAGTCATTTGGTGCTAGGTTGGCTCCCAAGGCCCTGGAACCGACCCAGCCAATTTCAAACCGGCTTTGTCCTCCGCTGTGGGGACCTAGTGACATTCTCATAGCCCATCTCCTCCACCGGAAGAAGGTGAATATGTGCCGGAAAAACTAATATTTTGTCCCTCTATTCAAATAGGTTATGTTCCGCAAGAGTTTTTGAACAACTTCTCTTCCTTGGGTGAAGAGGACCGGGATTCTGCAAGCATGGAATATTTTCCATGAATTTTCTCTCATGGAATGTTTAAGGTCTCATTGACCTCTCAAGGAAGTATTCTATTAGGAATACTTTGAAGAATTACCGAGGGATTGAAGTGCTTTGTCTCCAGGAAGTTAAAATTTTAGGTTTTTTGCTTGCTTCGGCTTGTCGCTCTATTTGGCCAGCCAGTTCTATGTTTTGCACTCTGCATGAGGCTAGTCATGGAGGAGCTGCTACTCTTTTGGCCCCACGACTACTTTCTTATGTGGTGAACTATGGGGTTGACCCCTCCCAGTGGGTTGTCTGGGTTCTTCTCAATATTGAGAATCATTCCTTCAGGATTATTAATATTTATGCCTCTAATGATGTCGTGGAGCATTGCTTGCTTTGGCATTGGATTGCTGACTCTTTGCCAGTTGCCACCTAGTTGCTCTGTGTGGATTTCAACATGGTTGAAATGGCGTACGATAAGAATGGCATTGTGCCTTTTCGTTGGGCTGCGGGTGAAAGGGAGGCGTGGTTTTACATGCGCAATAAATTGGGGCTTTTTGATCCCGATATGGATTACCGCCATTCTCATTCCCTCTAGCACATTTGGTGTAATTACAGGGTTGGTTCTGATAGAGTCTTTAAATGCCTTGATCATGCTATGATCTCAACTCAATCCTTTTTTTCCTTTGGGAGCTTTGCCTTGCCTGTGAAGTCGTTAGTGGATGTGACCTTTTCGGATCACTTCCCAATTCATTTCTGCATTGAGTGGATGTCTTGTCAACCTCACACATGTAAGACTCAATTCTTCTTGAACACGTCTTTGCTCTGTCACAAGCCCACCCTGGCCCACATTCTTCGGGTGTGGATTTTAGAGTGTCATCCTCCTGGCCGTATGGGTTGGATTGTTTGGTGGAATG
This sequence comes from Sequoiadendron giganteum, assembly GCA_007115665.2. Classification (NCBI taxonomy): domain Eukaryota; kingdom Viridiplantae; phylum Streptophyta; class Pinopsida; order Cupressales; family Cupressaceae; genus Sequoiadendron; species Sequoiadendron giganteum. The sequence goes on along the minus strand of CM021104.1, from coordinate 459,412,875 downwards.
ATGCTATCATTCGTACTACACGTTTCTTGCGCATTTATGGGTGCCAGCTTGCTATCTTCTGCCAACGTTCTTATGAGGCCACCATTGCCGACTTGCGTGCTGCTATGGAGGCCTTAGCGGTTTGTCCTTTTTCCCCGTCACATCAAGTTCAGGTGGCCGACTTAAGACACCAGCAACAAGTGGTAGATAATTATTCTACCAGGGGCGCTCAAATCAAGGCTCGGCTCCACTAGCTCAAAATTGGTGATTGTGCCTCCAAAGAGTTTTGTTTGGCTCTTCATGCTAGGCACTCTTCCCCAAGCATTAAAGCCATCAAAGATGGTAACCAAGTGCTTTTTGAGTTACCTGACATTCTCCAGGCTTTTGTGTGTCACTATGACAAAGTTTTCACGGCTCAACACCCCACGCCTACGCACCAGCAAGCCCTTCAGAGCTGCCTTGTTGTTGTGCCACATAGGCTTTCTTCAACCCAGATTAATTTTTGTGATCAATTGTTAACAATTGATGATCTCAAGGAAGCCATTTCCTCCATGGCCGATGATAAGGCTCCTGGGATTGATGGCTTTCCTTGTGAATTTTATAAAGCGCTTTGGGACTGTATTGGGAGTGATTTGCATCATGTTTATCTTGAAGCCTTTCAAACCAATTCTCAAGGTAATTTAATAAATAAAGGCAATATTAAATTCATACCTAAGCCTAGGGATCCAGAGGATATTTGGAACTGGCGACCCATCACGCTTCCTAATGTTTCTTACAAAATCATTGCCAAAGCCTTAGCTCTGAAAATTCGCCACCTCTTGCCTCAAATTGTGCGTCCTGAACAAACCGGTTTCATTAAATCCAGGTTCATTCTTGATAACATTATTGTTGTTTGGGAAGACATGGAGTGGGCCCGACAGTCGAACCAGAAAGCAGTGTTCATTAAAATTGATTTTTCCAAAGCCTATGACTGTATTGAATGGCCTTTCATTCTTGTGATGTTACAGGCCTTAGGCTTTGGGCCCAATTTTTTGCAGTCCGTTCGTATGATTTTTTTTTATGCCTTGGCTTGCATCTCCATTAATGGCTGCCAGTCTTTTGCATTTGGTCTTTTTCGTTCTATTCACCAGGGATATCCTCTTGCCCCTGCTTTGTATGTTCTGGCTGCTGAGGGCTTTAGATATCTCCTAGCTAATGCTATCTCCCAGCAATGTGTTAAAGGAATCACTCTCCCAGACTCTCAAGAGCAGCTTGTCAATGGGCACTTCGCGGATGATTCCTTTCTCACTCTTTTAGAGGAAGAAGGATCGATCGTTGCTGCCCTTGAATGCCTTGATACTTTTTGTCTTGTGTCCGACTCTACTATTCAATGACACAAGACCTTGTTGTACAGACAGTCGGTGCTCCCCACTCCTGTGTGGCTTCAAACTTATAACTGGAAATGGATTGGTCAGGGTGAAATCTTTCGATTTTTGGGCATCCCTTTCACCTTTCAAGCTTCCCCTCGGGAGCTCTGGCAAGCCGTGCTCTCCAGGGTTGAGCAGAAGTTGGCCTATTGGGTTACCAAGCCTCTTTCTCTGGCTGGAAAATTCCAGGTGTGCTCTAAAATCTTGGTTGCCACCCACGTCTACTATTCTTCCTATTTGGCTCCTTCTAAAGTAGCCTATAGTAGGCTTCAGAAATTGCTCCACGATTTTCTATGGGCCTCTTCTGAGACCCATTAGGGCTTTCATCGGGTCGCTTGGAAATTTTTGTCTCCCCAAGGAGTCGGGAGGGCTTGGCTTGCTCTCCACTCAATGACAAGGGACTGCTCTCTGTGTCAAGTGGATTATCCGCGCGCTTACTGGGGATGAAGCCTGGAAAATTCTCCTCAGGAATTAGATTTAGTCTGGTTTTCCTATTCACAGACCCGCCTGGAAAGGAATCGATCTCCAAACCCTTCTAGTTATGAGGGAGCCTGTTCAAATTATGGGCTCCTTTGTGGCCAAAAGTATTTGGCGTTCTTGAGAAACCATTAAGCCTTGGCTCCGTTAGGTCAGGGCTGGCTTTTGTGATGGGCTCTCCATCAACCAGCATAACCTCTAGTGGTCTCCCCTTTTGGCTCAAAATGGTCAACCCCTGGCTAAGTCGCCTTCACTCAAAACTCTCAGATTTCATAAGAAGGGCATTCATACATTACATCAGCTCTTCCACTGGCCTACCATGCGTATTTTGCAGTGGGATGCTTTTAAAACCCAATACAGTCTTTAAAACCAGGATCATCTTACTTTTGACGGGCTGGTGAGCGCCATTCCAATGGAAATTCTTCACAAAGTTGACATTCGTGGGCACAAACCTTGGTGGAAAGACTAGAAATGGTTTTCAGATACTCCTCTACGGAGCTACAAGCCACAACTTGGTTACAGGTGGCTTTCACCCCATTTTCTTATGATCAGTTTTTTGAACCAGAGGTGACTTCTTAAGTCCTCGGCCCATACTTGGCGTAGGAGGTTTGATGCCACTTGGTCTGCAATTGTTTATCTGAAGCTGGCCCACTTTGCTTGGTGTATTCTTTTCCAAGGCTTGCCTGTGGGTTCTCAGCTGGTTCATTTGGGGGTCTCTGACCCTCGCTTCCCTTTTTGTGGGCAGCCAGAAAGCTTCAAGCACCTTTTTGGTTTTGTCCCAGAGCTCAGTAGCTTTGGACTTGGATTCATGATTTCTTTCAACCTTTTAGGCTTGAACCCTTTTCGTGGCATATGGTTTTGTTGGGGGACCCACCTGGAACCCTGACTAAGTTCACCCAGCTTTGGCACACTTTAGAGTGAAAATCCTCTTCAATATCTAGAAAGACAGAAATGCTTGTGTATTTTCTCATTCTCATTTAGATGTTAATGTGTCTCTTTATGCTAAAGCAGTTATATGTTCTAATGTAATGTTACAAATTCAAATGCAAGCCAACAAGGTTGCACTGGAAGTGGCTCACCTGTAGGTTCTCCTGGACCACTGGGGCAATGCCCCTTGTACTGTGGCTCGAATCCCTGATTTTCCCTCCTCTTCCCGCGACTGGTCGCTCTCTCGGGGCCAGAAGCGGAGTGATTCCACGTGAGCTCACTCCCAGCCTCCTGCTCGGTGGGATTCTCGGCCTCCTAGGTGGGCTCGTTCTCCTTCACCACGTCCTGGTCAGGGCTGGTGCTCTATTGGTGCGCCGAGGATTAGTGGTGGTGGTTCTGGTTGGCCCTCTAATACTCCGCCTGCTTCTGGCTCTGGTTGGCCTTCCATTGGCAAATTTTTCTGCGGCTAGCTCTCACAATCTCGCCTCGATGTGAGGATAAAGATAAAGATAAAGATGAAGATAAATTTGATGATGGTTGGGGTGCTCCTCCTGATGTCACTCCAAACCCCGCTGATGTATGGGGAAAACATCTGGATGACCAGGATCCCCTAGGATCTACTAGCACTGCCTTGGCTGCCTAATTTTCTTTCTGTTATTGAACCTCTGGGCTAGGCTCATGTGATCTTTTGGACTTTCTGGGCTGGGCCCATTTGTTATTTTGGTTTTTTTGGGCTGGTCCCATGTGACATTCAAGGTGTGCCTTCTTACCACCCACCCCTTTTTTGTGAATTTGTAATTTTATCTTTATTAATATAGATATCTAGAAAATTCATCAAAAAAAAAAAAATATTAGTAACAACACTTTTAGATTTTCTTACAAGAATATCAATTCTTTATACTCAAATATTGATAATACCTTATAACTCTAAGCTGCATAATTCCACCTTGTCAACTTAGAATTATGACACATACAAAATTAAATCTTGATTTTTCTCCATAAAAAATGTACTTAAGATTTCAAACCATTTTTAGCACAATTATTTATAAATTTGGATTTGAATTTATATTTACAATGTGGTTGCACATGACTACTCTTGTATCACAAACTTTTGTTACAAACTTTGAATTTTTTTTCAATAGCCTAATTTATGGCTCTATACATAGAAACTTTGATACCGATATTAAATAAAATAAGAAGAAAATAAACTTGGAGGGCATTATGAGATGGCTCTCTCATTTTCATTAAGTTATATAAAAAATAATATAATTTTTTTCATGTTCTAATTCTTACAAATAGATGAATCAATGCCACTTTAAGATCAAGTATTTTATGATTTAAGCCCTTCATATTTTATAAAGTTCAACTATAATAAAAATCAAGATTTTCCACTAAACTCAAATAATTTTAGTAAAAATGTTTGTACAATATTTTGAATACCTAATAAAAAATCTAATTTACTTTCTAGCAAGCTCAACTCAAATTGTCATGAGGATTAGTTTTGTAGGTTTGACATGTCTTCTCCCTTGTTGCACAATAGGCAGTAAAAATTACCCATAATGAGCATCTCCCCACCCATGTTGTAGGGATGCATATAAAAAAACTGGGTAAAATGCTTCATGATTGTTGACACTTAGGTGATATTTACCTACAAAGAGTCCTTATCAAAATATTTTACCTACAATATTCTTTGCGAGAATGTGTGTTGGATTATTAGTGTTGTGGTATGATATTTATGTGAACTAAGATATAATGTTTTTGTGGTAATAAGTTGTGGTGTGACATGCATAGTAAGTTTACATCACGAGGCACTATGATTGTAACAATGAGGCATCTAGAAGAAATCACAATTGTATATGAGTTAAGTAATTTCTAGAGCATCATTAATAATGTAGGAGCAAATGTATCAGAACTAGTGAACATGTAGAAATATTTGAGGTTAGGATAATATCCTAGAAGATGAAACTCAACATTAGATGTAATCAGCAATAATATTATTTTGGTGTAGGCTACTGCAAGCACGAAGCTAATAGTGGTGGTTCTAATATTTGTGTGTATGCATGTATGTATGTATGTATACATATATAACTGAGTGAAATGCTTCATAGTGTGTAAAGGTTGTAGCTATTGATTCATAGTGTGTGACAACGAGAAATTATACAAGGTTATTATCCATGTGGGGGTGTCATAATTGGTGTTTTATGTAATATGGTAATGTCATGTATGGTTGGGTTATAATTACTTGACTCTTGGTATTCCATGAATTGGTCGATTAGTTGGATGGTTGGTTTTCTCATTAATATTCTACATATATTAGTTTGTGTAAATGCACCAAGGTTACTGATGGTCACATACTCACGCATAATACAATGAAGTCAACTATACATTATTGGTGTGTAATTGTAGACACATAAAATTGTCCAAGAGTATCACACATCTCGATTTCACTTACTAACATTATTTTCCTTATTATCACCTAATTCCTCTATTTGATTAAATAATTTCTAATTATTTGAGTAAATTCACTTTATTCCCTATTAATTGAATAATTAAGATTATTTGATTAATTCATCATTTTTTCGTTAATTCGTAAATAATTTCCAATTATTTAATTAAATCCTCCTTTTATCCCGCTTGATTAAATAATTTTTAATTATTTAATAAAAATACTAATTTCTCTCATCCTCACAATTAAATATTTTTTATAATATTTAATTGATTAATTTTCCTCAAACCCTCTAACTTGCACAAAGAATATTCCTTTTTCAAAAAGAGAATATTCCCAATTCAAATTCAAATATCTTCCCCCCTCTAATTCAAAATATCTTCGACCAATTTCCCATGAAATAGGGGTATTCTGGGCTCTCATGGATTCTCATCCCTTCATCTCCTTGATTTTCTCACATCCATTGATCCTCATATTTGATCCTAACCTTTGATCAAAATTCTTCAAATCTATAAAAACAAGTCTTTCAAAAATAAAATTCATTCACAATCTTCATAAGCGTTGGTGTGAATAAATGTCTTGTACCTAGTTAATTCATTTACTAGGGACTTAGGGGACTTATTTACATGTTAAGTTTACTTAAATCCTAGGAATATTTCTAGAAGGTGTTAGTTGTCATTAGTTATCTTATATTTTGACAACTACTACATGTGACCTAGGTAAGTGTGATAAGTTGTCTCATGTCATATGATTAAGACACTTGTCATAATCTTATGGCATCTTGTATCTCACCTTGGCTATATAACCAAGGGGTCTCTACTACATTGTGCACACAACTCCATTGATTCTTTTTACATTCATTGATAGGAATACAATTCATTCTTGTCATATTGATCTTCTAAGTATTTTGTGCTTTCCATAGGCCTTTAGATCTTGGGTGGCTATCTCCATAGCCAAATCTAACATGGTATCATTAAAAAATTGTGCATCAAAATAAAAAACCGACTGCACCAATGTGTAGAGTGTGAAAAATTAGCCCAAATAAAAAAAAATTGCAATAAAAAAGAAGGTCGTATGGCCGAGATATGAGCCTCAAAAGGTAGACTGCAAAAACAAAAAGGCCAACAAAGAGGGGGTCCAATTTTTCAAAACTGTGTTGACATAATCTTCTCACATGCTTAAAATTGATGACCAAATGGCCATCACATGCCTGGATAAGCTTAAATTTGATGTTCAAATGAACGTCGCCGATCAACATAGGATTTGCCTAGTCAATGGAATCTTCAAGAATATTTTGCTAAGGGAATATTCTGTATGACTGACAGAATCTTTAAAAGTGTCGCTGGTTTTTATTTGAAATGCCACCTGATTTATTTTGAAGCACTAGATTTTAGTTTTTGTTGTCGTATTTTTATGAGGGGCAGTGGGGGCCATGGCCTAAGGCCACGTGGCACCCGCTAGACCCACCTGCGGGTCCCACAAGTACAAGGTACTTAGAGTACCCTATGACCTACGGTACATCTGTAGATTTTGTATTTTTTATATTTTTAAATAAAAGCTTTACAAATCAAAAAACTACGAATAAATAAAATTGTTTTTTAATTTTTTTTCACAAATTTTTTTTTCCAAAAATAAAAATAGTATTGTTGCAATAATGGTAGGTCGTACGACTCAACCAACATAATTTTTTTGCCTCAGCGGACAACTTTGTCCAAATTCGATAATCTGGCAGTTGATTTAGGGGTTTTTGGCTGAAAAATGCTTTGAAAATATGGCTAACTCCTGAATTTGCCAACTACCTTGAATCTTCAAACCCTTGTAGATTTGGCCTCCAATGTCCAATTGAGATGAAATAAAAGGAAATTTTGAGTTTCTCAAACACTCTGAATGTAATGGTGAGCTCAGATCTGATGCAACTACAAGCTCCCAAAAGGCACCTACAATACAAAGCCACAATCTTATTATTTCAATGTACTCTAACATATTCTTTGGATTGATCTATGTATCTATTATTAGTTCCTATATACTCAGTGAATGCATCAGTTGATTACCCATGATTTTCGGTGTGATGGATTAGATACCATATAGACACTCCTATTTTGCAAGCAATCTACCTATACTCAGAAGTTTGGTTCTACTCCCAGAGACTTGGTACCTATCGCCAAGTTGTGATAGGGTTATACCAATCTGTCAAGAGAGTGTCCAATTGATACTTGTCTAGCTGTCCCCTTGGTTTTGACCTTATTCCTATTATAGTATGGATTCATCTATAGTTCTTCATTGATAGATTCTGTAGTTACTCATGAATTGACAATTTCAGCTTAGTCATCAGTTATGTGACATCTTCTACAGTTGTAACTAATTCTTTCTATCAGTGCTTGTCACAGTTTGGCATTCTTTTGGAGAAGCATTTGGAGGACTCGTCACCATCATTGGTCCATTCTATATCAGTCTTCACATTGTTGTACATTGTCTCCTTCTTCAATTAAGATTAGGGGCTCCTGAAATTGTGACATTTGAGTAGGGACTCGCCATTCAAGGGGGGTCACTTGACCTTCTTCATTATATCTTCTAGAGGGGACTTTTTCCTCACATGAGGTTTTATCCTTCTCATCTTTTTGAGAGCAGTTTCTTGTTTTTTTCTTTCTTTTGGGGAGGATTTTTGTCCCACTAGGTTTTCTCCTTTTCTCTAGTTGTGAGAAATTACATTGCATATGTACATGGGTACCTAACATGGCCTAGTAGTCGGTGTTAGAGTAATAGGTTAATTACTTAATTAATTTAATCATGCTAATTAATTAATTAAGTCACCTTTACTTTATTTTTCACTTAAGCTAAACTTAGGCACTTTAATAATTACTTTATTAAATCCTAGGGTTCACTTTAGGGTTTCGATATCCTTTCATAAGGATTGATCTTAGTGTAATTATTCAATTCTTGTTTATGCATTTTTTGCTTCATGGCTTGCAGAACACCATTGTTGTGTTTCATTATCTCTTCTATGTGACAGGTTATTTTCTTGCAGGTTTTCACAGGGTTCTATGAGGTTGTATTTCTCAACTTCAACATGGTATTAGAGCATAGATATGCCACTTCCTGTTCATTTTTTTGAGGGATCTTGCTTGAAAGTGATTTTTAAATGCATCTTGAGCCAATTTGGACCTCACCATTGCATTGAAAAGGTTTGAAATAGTCAAGATTGACCTTTGTTTCATCAATTTTGGTTATATGGAGCTCGATTTGTGAGGGTTTGAAGTTTTTTGAGGGATTCTTGATCCAGAGCGTACCTACAATTTTGGAGCATTTTGAGCCCAAAAAGACCTCACCATCGCATTCAGAGTGCCCAAAAACCCCAAAATTGACTGTCAAATCGTCGAAATCAGACACAGTGACTTCGGGAGGCAATTTTTTTCATTTGTAGGTCGTACGACCTAGTACAACACGCAATCCAAGATTTTTTAAAAATAAAATAGTGGTAATGGCTGCCGCCGTCAGTTAATGCTAGCAGCTAGCCAAACTCCCAGGCTTAACCCCCAAACCCTTTTGGAGCAGTTTTGGTATTTTAGCCATAACTTTTGCATACGAACTCGGATTTTCAAAAACAAAATGTCACCGGAAAGATGTTTTCGAGCCTGGTCCAGTGGTGTAAGATTGTTTTCATGATTTTTACAATTTGATCAATTTTTGTGCCATTGAAGTCAGATCTTAATTTTTCAATTCAAGAAGCATAAATTTTGACTCAAGTATTGATTTTTCTCGATTCTTGCAGCATCAAAAAGTTGGTTTAGTGATCTACACAGTGATTAGACTTAATTTCCAAGATTTTCCCCAAGTACATTTTATTCATATTTTTGTTTTTTCACATTTTTCTTAATTACTTGGATGTTTGGGCACTTGGGAACCTCTTGTTTGTGTCATTTGGCTCTATTTCATTTGATCTACATGCAGTAAGGTCAATTTTCTTAGATTATTTAATTTAAAGAGTTATCATGGGTTTTTCTACTTACCCTTCAGTTGTAATCCTGGAACGAGGTAATTATGAGTCATGGGCAAAGGGCATACTTACACATTTTAGGTGGCTTAATATTTTGCCTTATTTATATGATCTCATACATGAACCAACCACTCCAGGGGGAAAATTAGTTTGGGATATCACTAGAGATCACATAGTAGGACTTATATTGTCTAGTGTTGATAATGACACTATGTGTGTTGTATCGGACATTGATTTTCCCCACCCACTTTGGACACATCTTTGGGAGATCTATGGAGACCCCAATCTCTCTCCATTCCCAGAGGATCTTGCTTCAGATTATCTCTTACCCATTGCTTGGAGAGAGAATATACTCTTTGATTATGATACTTTAGAGGAGCTTGATTATTTAGATATTCTTGCATGTTCTGATGGATCAAAGGCTTGTCTCATAGTTCCTACTCTTCAGAATGAGATTACACATGTATCATCTATTGTTCTTGATGAAATTAGTATCACCACATTAGCCCCTATGAATTCAGTTCAACATCACCATCTTGGTCATTCATTATCTGCTACATCATGGGATTCTTATCTTGCAGACACATTCTTGTTTGTTGAGTCTCACACTACAGATCTTGAGGATTATTTTGAGGACATACATTTCCTCTACCTTGACAGTCAGGTTATCACTATATGCCCACCATTATCTATGTATTCAGAGGTTTCATTTTAGGATTCTCCATATTAGTTTGGATTTGGCATCATATGTTTCAGTTCAAATAGAGAGATTCTTCAACATCCTATCATGGCACACATCTTGAGACAGATTGGTTCATCACTCTTCATAATGTTTCTTCAACATCGTCCTTTGGATCCTTTTCTTCCCAAGGGGAGGAATGTTATTCACCGCTTCAGGATCTCTTTTTGGATTCTACATCAGCCATCTACCATTGCAACAAGAGTTTCTTCATTGTGGGGGGGGCTTCTTGTGTCTTTCTATCTCTCCTATGGAGACCATTGTAATATGTACTTATATGATAGAAATTTTCTATGGGGGGTATCATGTAATCCACCTCCTATCCTACTTTAATTAGTGCATTGCGTTTTTTTCTTTTCTCTCTTTTGGAGGGGAGTTTTGTTCCCTTATGGTTTTCTCCCTTTCTCATTTTTATGAGAAATTAGTATGTTGTACATGGGTATCTCATCAACCATTAGTGCAGGACCCATACATGCATCCATCATGCATTTCTTTATCATAGTTTGGTTTCTCCCTAGTTCATCTTAAGGGGAGTGTTAGAGTAATATGTTAATTAATTAATTAATTTAATCATGTTGATTAATAAATTAAGTCACCTTTACTTTATTTTTCACTTAAGCTAAACTTAGGCACTTTAATAATTACTTTATTAAATCCTAGGGTTCACTTTAGGGTTTCGATATCCTTTCATAAGGATTGATCTTATTATAATTATTCAATTCTTGTTTATGCATTTTTTGCTTCATGACCTGTAGATCACCATTGTTGTGTTTTGTTATCTCTTCTACATGATAGGTAATTTGCTTGCAAGTTTTCACAAGGTTCTATGAGGTTGTATTTCTCAGCTTCAACAGCTAGGACCCATCTTTTCATCTTGGTGTCATAATCTTCTCCCTAAGTTGCACTTAAGGGGGGTGTTGGTGTAAATAAAGTCTTATATCTCTTTAATTCATTTCTAGGTAACTTATTTACATGTTAAGTTTACTTAGGTCCTAGGAATATTTCTAGAAGGTGTTAGTTGTCATTAGTTGTTATCTTATCTTTTGACAACTAGTACATGTGACCTACGTAAGTGTGATAAGTTGTCTCATGCCATATGATTAAGACACTTTTCATAATCTTATGACATCTTGTATCTCACCTTGGCTATATAACCAAGGGGTCTCTACTACATTGTACACACAACTCTATTGATTATTTTTGCATTCATTGATAGGAATACATTGTATTCTTGTCATATTGATCTTCTAAGTATTTTTTACTTTCCATAGGCCTTTAGATCTTGGGTGGCTATCTCCATAGCTAAATATTACAATAAGCATAAGCACCCTCTCGAATTCTTGAGCATTTGATAACCTATTTTGTGAATGACACCTCATCAAGCTTTTGCAATCATGGATTATACACAATTTGAGCAATCCACATCATAAATTTGCATCAATCCATAATGGGATTGAAGGTTTACATTGTCTATTTAGTTTAATTTTCAATCCATTACTTTAAATCAAATCTTTGAAGGTTTAGCAAACTAATTTCATTGAGTATGTGTTTGGATATTTCCCCTACAACATTTTGGCACGCTTAATGGGACCCATGTCCTAGATTGAACCTTTTTTGTGATTTTTTGTCATCCTACATGTTACAAAGATGTATTTGAAGAAGATCGATGCTTCTATTTGGAGCAATGCAACACTTTAGTTAAATACCGATGCATATGTAGAGATTTCACAACACTTTTGACTGACATGTTTTATTGTCTGTCTACAGGAAGTATTGATGCTTCTATCAAATATCAACACATTCGACACTTATGACTACTAAAATTTTGGTGTATTTGCATATTTCAATCTTTTGTTTTAACTTTTTTTGTCTGTAGGATAAGGTTGACACTTCTATTAAAAGGTCGATGCTTCTGTAGAAGGTCGACACATTTGACTATGAAAAAGGGTGGCCCATTTGCAGAAGCCTGACACTTTTTTCAGGTACCAACGCTTATGTTCTATTAGGTTTTTCAATTTATTAGGTTCATTATTTTCATTAACCTAACTCTAACAATTGACTTTTATTTTATCTTATCTGTTTGAGCTAACATTTTACAACATGTGGCTATCGATGGAAGAAGACTAAGTAAAAAACTACTAGCATTTATGTGTTGTATTTTTTTATTATTCTAGGGCTCACATTTCATTTTGATGTACCTAAAATTGATATCACATTTCATTTGGTGTACCTAAAAAAGAACCTACAAATTCCATACTTCATTTTGGTGCACTTAAAAATGAACAATACAACTTTCATTTTCATTTAGTGTACCTAAAAAGAATAAACAACTTGCACACTTAGATTTAGGCTTAAAATTGAATAATAAAACTCTCATTTTATTTTGGCATATCTAAAATTGAACAATACAAATCTCATTTTTACTTTTGTGCACTTAAAATGAATTTTGTGATGTGTTTGGTAGGCTAGTGTGTGCATATGCTCTTTCCTTGCACTTCATGTGATCTTGGAAATCAATATCACCATTAACTTATGTGAATGTATAAGAATTACAAATCATATAACATCAAATTGAACCAAAATAACAAAGATTATGATCAATCAAACATATGATTCTCAATGAAATTGTTTACAAAACAAATTAACTTTGAAAACATGAAATATTAAAACAAAGATCAAATCAAAAGCTAACTAAGTATGCAAACCTCAATCCCATTGTGGGATTATGTCCTTCATAGATGTGGAGTGCTGCAATCTAGACAAAATCCATGATGTGTAAATCAATTGATGAAAATTAATGAAGAAATGAACGTAAATAACTCACAAGTGCACTTAAGTTGATCAAATTGGAGATTCAATTCAATAGATTAAGTTTACTCAAAGCTTGTGGATGCTTATTATGGAAAAATTCTCACTATTTATAGTTTTTTGAAATGAGAATCAATGGTGAAGATAAAAAAGTATAATCAAGGGATAAAATCAATTGAGAGGAATGAGCATGGATCAAGGATAGATAAAAAAATTATCAATCCATGAGTCATGGATCAAAGATCAAATCAAGGGCTCAGGATCCATGAGAGACTCAACCAATTCCCTATTTTTTAGGAATTGTGTTGGAGGAATGTTGGAGATTTTCTATTTGGGGAGAAATATTTGAATTTTAAAATAGAATATTCCAAGAGAATATTCATTGTGCAAGTGGGAAAAGTTGGAGGATTTGAAAATAAATTAGCCAATTAAACAATTAATTAAAATCATTTTATTATGCAAGTGAATGAGAGAAAGGCTTTAATTAAATAATCTTGAATTATTTAATCAAAGTGTGAAGGATGACAATTAATCAAATAATTTGAATTATTTAATTAAAAGAGAATGAAATTAGTATGAAGCATAGTGAATTAACTAAATAAATTTGATTTATTTAATTAATAGAGGAAAAAGTGAATTTAACCAAATAATTGACATTCTTTAATAAATGGACAAATCGGGTGAAATAGACTAGAAATGGTGTTAGTACGAGAAATCAAGTATGTGATATTATCATGACAGTTTTATGTGTACATTTTGCCCCTCTTTGAAGCAATGCACTCATTGCGTTGTTTCAAAGAACTAATATTGATTAAATCAAAATTAAAAATTTACACCATGATTTTTCTTAATGCCCCAATGGAAATAATAACTACTGGTATACTACCCCCCCTCGAGAGTTTGACTGGAAAAACTATGATTTTTGATTGGGCTCATGATATGGTTACGAGATTGGTTATGTTGCATAAGGGATGAAAGATAAGTCCTAAAAAGACTCTGATATTGACTAGGTTGCGTAAAAGGCTAGAAAAATGAGTCTCAAGGTCAAAACCCTAGGTTAAGGCAAGTATATATGCTCATTTTAGGAAACTTCTAGCTCATTTATGTATTTTGTTTTTGAAATTTTTGAGTTATTTGTGAGATCCTTTGAGAGTTTGATAGAGAACACATACTGATAGGGATTTTGTCATGCGTTCCAAGCATCAATCTGATCGAGTCTAGGAGTACCAATTCCCTCCTAGGATAGGCGGTCGGGTATGTGCTTCAAAAACTTACCTTATGACTCTTTTTTGTTAGCCAAATTTAGTGTACAAATTAGGAAAATCAAAGGTATAGGAATTTGATTCTCACACGCCTTTTCCATTGATGTTGCACCTTTGTACAAAGGTGTAACACCTTTGCAAAAGCATGTTTTCCCTAAAACAATGGTTGCACATTTGTGTTAAATCCACATGATTATCCTACGTGTTTGCAAAACCCATGCGCTTTTGTAAATTAGTAATAGGTCACACCTTTTCCATAACCCCATGTGTTTATAAAAAAATCATGCTTCTACAACTTGATAGTCTCACACTTTTGTCCAAAATCATGCCTTTATACTTTTAGGATATTGACTAATATTTTTGTACTTCAATTTTGCAATTTTGACTTTGTGCACGTTGTGCGTGCAGGTCACTTTATTACCCTTGTCATCCTGAGAGTGAAGATCTATGCTATTTAGAAGAGAGTGGGTTTTGAGATGGAGGAGACCATGTATTTCCATGCTTTGGGATTGTGGCACATTCTACACATGCTTGAGATTTGAGCATATTACATTTTGAAGACTGTCATTATAGAGTGATGGCGATCAAAGATTGCATCCTTTCATTTCCCGATTGGTGAGGCCACCATTACCCTAGAGGACATATGGCAGATTCTACATGTTTTGATTTATGATGAGTGTGTAGTGTATGACAAGTCACTTGAGGTAGATGGGCCCTGCTTCACGTACTAGGAGTATGATGTGTTTCTCTGGTTGAGGGTCGGGTGGACTTGAGACCCTTCATTGATAGTGCTTCTGATATTCGTTGGTTCTTGCTAGCTTGATCATGGGTACCTTGGTTTTGGATCATCGATCTCGACACTTCAATGTTGGATGGGGTGTCACCTTGGAGAGAATGCTAGAGGAGGTGATCTGATTTGATTGGGGGTCTTGTATATTAGCACACTTATATCGTGACATGCATTAGGTTTGTTATAGAGGCAGTGTCACACTATCAGCGAGTTGCACCATGCTACATATTTGGGCATGGGATCACATCGCATTTCTACTTCCTGTTTGTACCCTGCACCGATGAGATCAAGAGCCTTTTGTTCATTGATATGAGGGAATATTGACTCACCATCATATGGGTGAATTACCATATTGAAGACACATTCTTGATGGTATGGTAGAGTTTACTTAGAGGCCCTAGCTAGGTTGTGAACCATGGGATGATGATAATGAGCACTTGTTTTACTACCGCTAGACCAGGTAGTTGATCAAGTGTAACACCACTATCATTGAGAGGTACCTACTAGATATGTGCATGTGATAATTTGAGGAGACACAAACAATCTCTCCCCCAATGTATATGGCTACATTTGCATGTACTCACAAAGAGTAGAGGGATTGGGCCAAATGTCAGATATGGATGCAACATTAGTAGAGTTTATATAACTTTATCCCCATCCATGGGACCATGTAGGAGGACCCACCAACATCGACACTATAGCTGACTATGATACATGGTTTACAACTAGGAGGCCACTTAGGTTTACAGATCCCATAGTTGTGCCCTGAAGGTAGAGTAGTGAGGGGAGAAAGTTATGATGACAAAGATTAGCCTAGGTGGCTGATCCACAAAGGGATCAAGATGCTCAAAGAGACCAAGATCAACAACATGACAAGTAGAGATCTCTAAATGGGCCTCCTCCTATACACGACTAGCAGTAGCATTAGGATCAATAGATGGATCAGATTTCTAATCAGCAGCATGATCCATAGGTAGTAGTATAGGGACTTGATTAGAGAGCCTATGTGATTCAAAATCTAACAGTGGAGAGAGACTAGGCCTGAGAGGAGTAGGACCAACTTCACGGGAAACTAGATATAGAGGTCACACATCGGTAGCAGGTTGAGATATAGCTAGTTCACGAGATAGCCTCATTTCATCAACTTAAGGCGTAGGGGGATATTGTTCCCCTTATTAGGTACATATAGGATCTAAGAGAGGTATAGGATGAGGCCTCTTACTATAGGATCATATACATGCAGGTTGTTTCAGCTCACAGGAAACAACCCCCATACTCATAGCAGAGTGTTATGGGGTTGAGAAAGTCACTAGGTACATCAATGGATTAGTCTCATAGACAGTTTAGAGAGCCATCAGGGAGTCATGAGAGAGCACCCCCCCAGCCATATCAGGATAGAGGTAGCAAGTATTATCCAGGGCATCCATTTTGATTCATCTTTTTGATGTTATAGAATTATGTATGTATTCATTCATTGGCTATTGGGTAGCCTCCTGTATATATATTTTGAGATAGATCCCATACTTGTTTTGTATCATGACATTGATGATTTTGATATATATATGAGGTGATATTTGATGTGACCATGATATGATGTTTTATTTCATGCTCATGATGCCATGTGATGGATTCTTTATGATTCTATATGGATGCATGATGGATGATGTATGCTTATGTATTCAAATGTAATGTACTTATTATGCTTATGATTCAATGTAATGTATGTGAATTATGTATGCTATGACATGCTAATGATTTATGGATGTAGGGTGGATGCACTTCCTTTTTTTTTTTTGATGTTCAAATATTTTGATTCACAATCATTATAAGAATCATTGATTTCTATCATTGCTTGCTCTTGTGTGATAATTTCAAGAGTGGGAGACCCTTGTTTTGAATTAAGACCGTCTATATTTCCATCAAAAGGAAGTGTATCATGGGTAGTATCTGGTATATATTTGAAGTTTTGAATAGATTGAAAGATGTTCATTAAATCATGATAATACTTTGGAGAAGTGAGCTCTTCATCTTGACTTATAGTAGAACAATTATCACTTACAGATCATAAGATATTTTGTAAATCATGATAATTCTTTGAGGATATGAGCTCTTGACCTTGAATCGAGTTGGAGCCACTTTTAATATACTCAATATTATTTTCTTGACATGACTATCGTGTTGGTATAGCATTGGTTAGAGACTCTTTGCAAGCTTTAGTGAGTATGGATATAGTAATGGATACTTATTGTGGCTTTGGAACTTCTTTGATATTCTCAATGATGAAGTCATATGACGGAGGGATATTACAATCTAATATATGTTTGATACCCTTTTGATATGAAACATTGATAGACACTGTTGATTGATCTTCACATTAATTTAAGAATGTGTATTGATGCATGTTTGATTTCTCATTTTGTGATGGATGAGTAATATGAATGTGTCCTACTGTGTTATCATAGGTATTATTTACACCGTTTAATCTTGATGCCTTTCCTAAATATTTTGCTTTCCCATGATTAGGCATAGGATTTTTATAGAACCCCATAGCCTCATTCCCTGATTTTTTATCCACATTGATTTCTCCTTGTTCAATAAGATCTTGGATGAGATGTTTGAGTCTAAAACATTTTTTTTAATTTTTGTCCCTTATATTGGTGACTCACAATGATCTTCACCTCTATACCAAGGAGATTTTACTTGAGGTTCTTGGTAGTTTTTGAATTCTAGGAGTGTGATAATATTTGACTGAATCAACTTCTTCAACACTGTTTCCATAGGCTCCCTAAGGGAGTGAATTGTCGTCGAGGAGTATTGTTTTACCTTGGTAGGTAATTTTTCTTGCCTTGGTGATGGTCCTTGTGAATTTTTGGTATTGTTAAAAGAAAATTTATTATTATGTTGTGTGTTTTATGTGTTTGACGGTGTGTTAATAACAACCTTTGCATCTACCATAATGTCATTAGTAACTATCTTATTTTTAGCCCAAAATTACGGTTTGTTGTTGAAACTAGATGGTTGCTTTTGAGTTTGTGTGCTTCCCCTAGAAATTAGGGATCATTCAATGTTGAGACCTTTTGATTTGAGTTCCTCAAATGATGTGACACATTGCATTCTCAATTGAAAGGCTAAATCAGTTTCCACATTTCCTCAATGATTTCAACTTGTTTTCTCTCAGGAATAGTCCATTTACTTTTTCTTGCTCCATGTCTCCATCATTATAAAAAATTAGGAATTTTTTTACCTCTATTTTGTTTTAGGGTGTAAATCTCTTCTAATGTTATGTTGACATCAATGTTATAAGATAAATGCACAATGAATCGATCTACGATCTCTTGAAATGTCCTTATTCCTTGAGGGAGATGTGAAAACCACTCCATTGCTAACCCACCCAAACCTCTTGGGAATGGTCTCATGAGATATGAATCATTGTAGGAGACTTCCATATAAGCAACATAAAAATCCCTTATTTATTCCTTTCGATTTACTTTTCCCTTATACTTGTCAAATTTTGGGATCTCAAAGTTTGAAGGAAAAGGTATCATCATAATGCTTCTATCAAATGTATAGGGACATAATTCTTGGACTGCATATGATTTCTTCACTTTTCTAGTTTGAATATCTTGTATTTGTTGGGTCAACATTTGTAGTTGTGATGAAATGTCCATGTTTGTATTAATCAATGGTGGAGCATACGTATGATCTTGATATGAGTGATATTGTGAATTTGATGGTGGTGTGGGAGGTGTGTTATATGATCCACCATATTGGTATTGTGGTGTGGTATTTCCTTGAGACTGAAGATATTGTTGATCTTGAGGATTAAGATATTGTTGACCTTGAGGATTAAGATTTTGTTGACCTTGTTGTTGAGCAAGCATTTGTTGTGTATACAGTTTTTGGGCTTGTGCTTGTTGTTGAGCTTGTAATTGGTCATGAGAAAAACCTTGTCATTGACTCATGTGTTGCTTAGGAACAACATTTTGATTTGGAACAAGGTTTTGATTTGGAACCAAGTTTTGATTTGGAACCAAGTTTTGATTGGGAACCAACTTTTAATTGGGAACCAAGTTTTGATTGGGAAAATGTTTTGATTTGACACCAAGTTTTGATTGGGAAAAATGTTTTGATTTGGATCAATGTTTGTATTTGTATTTGGAACCTTGTTTTGACATTGATTTGGAAATATGTTACTTGGATTTTGAGAAATGTATTGATTTGAACCCATGTTTTGACCTTGATTTGGAATTGTTTCCTTGATTTTGAGAAATTTATTGACTTGAACCCATGTTTTGAACTTGATTTGTACCTATGTTACCTTGATTTTGAGAAAATTTATTTGGACCCATGTTTTGACCTTAATTTTGAGCAATGTGTTGATTTGAACCCATGTTTTGACCTTGATTTGGAACCATGTTTTTGTTTGAAACCACATTTTGACCTATGTTTTGATTTGATAAATTTGGTTGTTGAAAATTGATGTATGATGATGGTTGTAGATTTTGTTGTGACATCAATTTTTTTTATGTACATTTTTTTTGTTGCAACTATTGTAGAGTGATGTATTGTTGGTGTTGCAAAGGTTGGTCTTGATTTTGTGGTGGTAATTGATTTTGACCTTGAACCAAAGGTTGATGAATATTGGAAGATGGTTGATTTGCCCCATGACCTACCAAGTTTTGATTTGATGCATTTGTATTGATATTGTTTGACACTCGAGTGTTTTGTAAGGGATTATCATGTTGATTAGCATGACTTGTTTGAGCAACCCCTTGTATAGTCATATGTATTGTTGAAGTTTTATCTTGGGATTATTCATTTCTTCAAGAGGTTGTTCCTTCAATGAGTTAACATCAAAATTTGATGGAATTTTGGCACCCATTTGTACAAGTTTAAGAACGTATTATGTAGGATCTTGTTTTATAAATACTTCCACTGCATGAAGGAAATCTTGATTTTGTTACATTTCTAGTATATCCTCCTGAGTAATTTCACGTGGATTTTATTCTTTTGTGATGAAAATTGTTTCCACTTGAGTTTTTTTGCAATTGGAGGTGTTGTGATTAGAATATTTATTGTAGTTGTAATTAGATCATTTGTTGTGGTAAGAGGAAGCTCACTTGTTTGAGACATTCCATATGGTTGATCATTAACATTAGGATCCCTTGATTACCTAGGATTAAACTCCATAACCTTTTTTTATTGAGCCCTAGTTGTGACCATGAAAGGTTTTACCAATCCTAGGAGCTAAATGATTTTGAAATGTTTTGTTATTCTCCTTTGTTGTCAAACGATGATGTTTTAGATTGTGTTTGGATCAATGATGATGATGGTTGATATGGATGATATGAAACCTTTGATTTTGACTACACTTAGGATTTCATTGTTTGATTTGATGTTTTGATGTGTTTTGATGATTATGAATTCACTACTTTGAGAGTAGACTTATGACTCAAAAGTTAGTTTATCCACAATGAATTTTGCTAACTCAACCTAAACATCTTGAAAAAAAATCATTTTCAAGTATGAGGATAAATTAGTTGATGTGATAAAGATTTCAAACCTAAGTGATTTATGTCCCTATGTTTGAGTTTGTTTGATTTGATGTGAGATAATATTATGTTTGGTTGGATGGAGTATGTTTTATGTTGAATGAATTTGATCTCTTTGTCCCTAATGACAACCTAATTTTTTTTTACAATTTCCCAATGATTTTGATAAAACACCTTGTATAATTTTTCAATGTTTGATGGAGAATAATATTTTGGTCTAATGATAACTCAATTTTTTTTTGATAAAAACAATCTAGAGCATGAATTTCCTTCTTTGTTTTGTTCAAGTAACCAAGTGGATTTGAATGTTGCTTTGGGGTTCAATTTTTAAAATCAGATTTAAGCATGAATTCTTTTTACCATATAATATATCTTGATTATGAATTGTCCAATGCTAAAAAATCTATAATAAAGCAAGTTTTTCATAAAATCTCATATTTGTGAAAATAAAAAATGCTAAATTATAGTAAATCCTAGGTTTACTTTGACACAATGCACAAAGATATAGACAAAAATACTAGGAAGCACCCTAAGATAATGTTTTGATAAAAAAAATATACCTAGATCATGAAATAGTATAATGTCCTTCAAGTGCATACAAAATGTTCAAAGGGTTTGAAATTTTGTGATAAACATGTTGAATGTTTGTTTTGAGTGTTTGATGACAATCAATGTATTTACCGAATCAATAGGTAAGGGGGATATTTTACAAGCTTTCTTCCATAAAGCTCACTTAGAAAAGATTGATAAAACACAAAGCAAGCATAATCCTGTCTATTCAAGTGGGTTTATCTTCTCAAGTTAGGTCCACACGATAGAATATTTCCCATAAAGTGAGTAAATAGAGTATGCACACATACACGATACACCTCTTACCTTAAAAGGACAAGTTCCTTACACGGTGTTTGTCACCTCAACTATGTCTAGTACATAAAATATTTATGGAATGATACAATTCTATTTCATCTTCTTAAGAAGACATTTGATGGCCTTTAGGTCTCTAGAACAAATAGGTTTTTAGTGGATATTAGGTGAACATTGTCAAGCTCTCAAACATAACCTTTGAGAATTGGAAAATTGTATTCTCATAACACAAGTCAAAAGCACTACAAGCAAGATTTGACATAGATTTCACTCTCATCCAATTTGTATAGTGCACCCCTAAATTCCACTTGAGGTTGAACCCTTGAGTTCTCCGTTAGGATGTGTCTCAAGGAAGGCCTCCTAATCCCAAAGAAAATAAAACAACTTGGTGTTACTATTTCTCTTCACACAAGATCGCATGAAGCATAAGGGGAGAGGATACGTAGCAACACCTTATAGGGTTTATAATGAACAAATTTCAAACAAGAAGTGTTTCTCTTCACCCAAGATCACATGAAGTGAAAGGGGAGAGGATATGCACTTACTAGTCTACCAAACACATACTCTTGTTCTTTTCAGGTGCACCCAAAATAAATGTGAGTAAATTTAAAGCACCAATGGAAGTGTGAGAATTGTATTGTTATTTTTAAACCCCAAACAAAGGTGAGATTATGTTGTTCAATTTTATGCCCAAATTGAAAATTTCAAGTTGTGTTGTTCAATTCTTCAGCACTAAATTCAAATGTGAGATGCATAAAGGTAAATTTAGCTCTAAAGATTACTTCCAAATGAGTGTTTAATAACACTTCTCAAATTTAACATTCTATAAATGTCCATCTCTATCAAATTAAATTAGAAAATAGAGAATAGTTAGAGTTATTCTTCAACCAAATATGCAATCAAATTGAAAAATTAAAATAGACAAAGACACAAGACTACATCAAACAGAGGCACAATTTTTCAAATAAAAGTGTGGCACTGTCAATAGACAAGGGCACAACCCTTTGACAAAGGTGCATCCCTTTAACAAAGGCATGGCCTATTCTTCAAGATGAAAGTGCGACAAGAGAAATGAAGGCACAAAGCTATCAGAAATGAGGGCACGAACCTTTGAACAAAGGCATAGACCTTTAACAAAGGTGTGCCTCTATAAAAAAAGCACTATTCTACCCTACACCTACAAAATCCAATAAAACTTGAAGAAAATTGATCGGCTAGGGGCATGGGGTCCCATTGAGCATGCCATTTTGTGAATGTATAAGAATTACTAATCATATAACATCAAATTGAACCAAAATAACAAAGATTATGATCAACCAAACATACAATTCTCAATAAAATTGTTTATAAAATGAATTAACTTTCAAAATATAAAATATTGAAACAAAAATCAAATTGAAAGCTAACTAAGTATGCAAACCTCAATCCCATTATGAGATTATGTCCTTCATGGATGTGGAGTAGTGTAATCTAGACAAAATCCATGATGTGCAAAGCAATTGATGAAAAATAATGAAGAAATGAAATTAAATGACTCATAAGTGCACTTAAATTGATAAAATTGTAGATTCAATTCAAGAGAGTAAGTTTACTCAAGGCTTGTGGATGATTGTTATGGAAAAATTCTCACTATTTGTATATTTTTTAAATGAGAATCAATGGTGAAGATCAAAATGTCTAATCAAGGGATGAAATCAATTGAGAGGAATGAGCATGGATCAAGGACAGATCAAATGGTTTTCAATCCATGAGACATGGATCAAAGATCAAATGAAGGGATTTGGATACATGAGACTCAACCAATTCCCTAATTTTTAGGAATTATGTTGGAGGAATATTGGAAATATTTCCATTTGGGGGGAAATATATGAATTTAAAAATAGAATATTCCAAGGGAATATTCATTGTGCAAGTGGGAAAAGTTGGAGGATTTGGAAATAAATTAGCCAATTAAATAATTAATTAAAATTATTTAATTATGCAAGTGAATGAGAGAAAGGCTTTAATTAAATAATCGTGAATTATTTAATCAAAGTGTGAAGGATGACAATTAATCAAATAATTTGAATTATTTAATTAAATGAGATTGAAATTAGTATGAACCATAGTGAATTAACTAAATAAATTTGATTTCTATAATTAATAGATGAAAAAGTGAATTTAACCAAATTATCAACATTATTTAATTAAATGGACAAATCGACTGAAATAGACTAGAAATGGTGTTAGTAAGAGGAATCAAGTATCAAAAATGATATTGTTTCTAATCACCAAGATCATTCTTAAGAGTCACGAGGGGAGAGCATACACATACAATCACACCTCAGGTGTATGAATTTAAGTGCACTTATGAGTCATTTTCCTCGTACTAACACCATTTCTAGTCTATCTCACTTGATTCATCCATTTAATTAAATAATATTGATTATTTGGTTAAATTCACTTTTTCATCTATTAATTATATAAATCAAATTTATCTAGTTAACTCACTATGCCTCATACTAATTTTAATCTCATTTAATAAATAATTTAAATTATTTGATTAATTGTCATCCTTCACACTTTGATTAAATAATTTGTGATTATTTAATTAAAGCCTTTCTCTCATTCACTTGCATAATTAAATAATTTTAACTAATTATTTAATTGGCTAATTTCTTTCCAAGTCCTCCAAATTTTCCCACTTGCACAATGAATATTCCCTTGGAATATTCTATTTTCAAATTCAAATATTTCCCTCCAAATGGAAATATCTCCAACATTCCTCCAACATAATTCCTAAAAATTAGGGAATTGGTTGAGTCTCATGGATCCAGAGCCCTTGATTTGATCTTTGATCCATGTCTCATGGATTGAAAACCATTTGATTTTTCCCTGATCCATGCTCATTCCTCTCAATTGATTTCATCCCTTGATTAGACATTTTGATCTTCACCATTGATTCTCATTTAAAAAATCTATAAATAGTGAGCATTTTTTCATAATAATCATCCACAAGCCTTGAGTAAACTTACTCTCTTGAATTGAATCTCCAATTTGATCAATTTAAGTGCACTTATGAGTCATTTGAGTTCATTTCTTCATTAATTTTCATCTATTCGTACACTTGAGGTGTGATTGTATGTGTATGCTCTCCCCTCATGACTCTTAAGAACGATCTTGGTGATTAGAAATACTATCATTTATGCTTCTTTCAAGTAGGGGGCCTGCTTAGGGATTAATACCTCAAGATCAACCTCAACCACATTTTTGGGCAAGGTATATAAAGGGGGGAGAATGAAAGTTGTAACCCAAGGTGTGGCCACTATCCTTTAAATCAAGCCTCACAATCCTTGGTCTGTCGAGACATGTATAGGTGATAAGAAGAGAGGAGATGTCTACAACTTGCAATCTATTCGTACACCTGAGGTGTGATTGTATGTGTATGCTCTCTCCTTGTGACTCTTAAGAACAATCTTGGTGATTAGAAACAATATCAATTCTATTTATTTCAAGTAGGGGGTCTACTTAGGGATTAATACCTCAAAATCGACCTCAACCACATTTTTGGGCAAGGTATATAAAAGGGGGAGAATAAAAGTTGTAACCCAAGGTGTGGCCACTATCCTTTAAGTCAAGCCTCGCAACCCGCGATCTTTCAAGACATGTATAGATGATGACAAGAGAGGAGACCCCTCTTGACTTAGGCATAACAAACAAGCTCATTGTTCATCATTCCCCCACTATTAACTTATTTATCTAGAAGCCTTTAAGACCTTTTAGCCATCAGTTTATAGTGGTACAACATATAATATCATGCATGAAGTTACTCACCATGTACTTCCCCTTGTTGAGGTGACCAACACTCCTTGATTAGGACCTTATCCTTTTTAAGGTGAGAGGTGCGAATATAGTATATGACTTTTGTATACTCTAGTCACCCATTCATTATGGACGTATAGTTTCGACATGGTGGGCCCACTATAAATTGATAAACCTGATCTAACTACTAAAATAGGTTGTGTATCTATGGTGTGTATTTATTTTAAACTACCTATGATACCAATTAGTGTGGTATTGTTGAAGAAGACACACAAAAATCTACCAAAAAATCCTTTTGAGCCAGTCCTATATGTGATTCTTTGTTGTTTTTATCACTTTCCAAAGCAAACAAACACAAATCAGTGCTTAAAAAATCAATAATTATCGAAACCCTAGACGTATTGAGGATAAACTTTCAAAATTTTCTCTAAGTCAAAGCGACTCTTTTGATTGTCATATTGCACTGCTTTTGTTTGCATCCTGACACTTGTTTTTCTTCAAATAATACTTTTATTTGTAAATTGATGCTATTATGCATCTCGATGCTTTTGTTTCAAAGTTGTTTGTCAAAAACCTATAACACATTGTAAATCGACGCTTATGACTATTACAGTGAAATGATTTTGCAATATCCCAACACTTTTTTCAAAGGAAGTGCAATGCTTCTGACTGTAACTTGATGCTTTTGACTGTCAATCCAAAACAATAAAACTCCAAAAAAATTAGATTCCTAATTTTTAACCAACATTCAGTAGAAAACCAAAGATTTATGCAAAATAAACTTGTAGTCATCCTTTTCATTCAAAATAGTAGCAAACAAACTTGGTCATTTTCCTCCCATATCACTAGTTCATTTTAGACTTAATCATCTTTGGATCAAATCAATCTCAACCAAAATTAGCAAAACAATCTATTCAAAACAACAACCTAAATTATTGTATTAGTCATTTTTGTTTTATATCTTCATATCATCCCCTAGTTTAGATCCTTTCTTGAAAACTAGTCTCCTTTCAAGTATTTAGTTGAACTAATGTCAAATCATTGTGAGTTATCTTTCTTTGGAGTCATAGTCTACTCCTAAGTTTGTGATCTTATCATCATCTTCCTTAGCTTAAACTCATTTGTCTAGCATAAATCAAGGATTATCCTCAAAACACACATTAACAAAAGATCTAGTCAATTTTTTTTTATCCAAATTCAAGGTTTCGCATCTTCCATTTTTCTTAATATCATTCAACATTGGTCCAAAATCACTTAAGGTGTCACTACTATCCCATTTTGAAGCAACTCAAACATCTAAAAAAAACCATCTTCATCCAAATTCACCACCCATATCTCCTAAGGTTACTACAAGATTTATGACTACAACAAAATCTCAACATAAGAAAAATATGGAGTCAAATCCTAGTGGTTCTAATGTTCCTACCACAACTAGTGCAATTGACACAAGTTTAGGAATGCCTGGTTTTGATCTAAAAGGATATAGAACTCCCAAACAAACATAATAATCTCAAGTTGAAATGATCCACATAGAAGACAACACTAACAAACCCCACAAATTTACTTTGGAAGAGATAATAGAGATGTCACAAGACCCATCTCTTGTTAGAGCACTTGATGCTATGTTATGGGCTGATCAAATCAATACATATTGAAACTTGCACAAGGTGGTGCTAAACTCCCCACAAAATTTAATGTTGATACACTTAGAGATCAAACCTTTTCACATATAACATTGATGAATCGTCCATGTAAAAATGAACCCTTGGTACACCACATTATACAAAAAATACCCGAAACCTTTTTAAATATGACAAGTCATCCTATGGTCACTTTATTGGGAACAAATCAAACAAAATTTTCCAACCAATATGTAAATCTATTGTACAATAATCAAGGTCTATGGAATCAAAAAAACCTAGGCTTTCAAAATCCGAACATTCCACCAACATACACAAACCAACCTAATCCCAACATTCCAAATCCAAATATAGTGAACTATGGGATAAATCTGTTCACAATACCACCCTCACAAAACATACACTCAAATGTTCCTAACATACAACAACCCCAAAAAAACCTCAACATCAACCTCAACAACAACCTCAACAAAAACCTCCACAACAACCCCAACAAACTCCAACACCTCAACTACAATTAATTCCATAACATCAACAACAACCTCCTCAATACAACATCATTCCCCAACAACATCAAAAACCCCCTCAACAAAAATTCACTCAACACCATCAACAACCTCCTGAACAAAACATCATTCCACAAGATCAATATGTCCCTACACCACAACAACAACACCATCAATACATCACTCCACAACAACAACAATTTTTTTCTCATCAACAATGACTAATTGCACAACAACTCATGGAGCAATAGCAACTCATCATACAACAACAATAAACCTCCCAATAAAACCCCCAACACCAGCAATATATCCAATACCAACCATAAAACCCTCAATAAAACACCATTCCCTAACATCAATATGGTTCGTACAACATACCCCCCTCACAAAACAATCCATGATATCAAACGAATCCTCAAACTCAACAAACTCCATACAATACATATAACACGAACGTCCCCCCTTATCAAGATCTAGCATTCAACTCATCCACCATCCCACAATACAACACTTATAATCCACCACCAAATAATCCTACTACAGATTTATCCTCACAAATTCAAAGCTTGACGCAAAAGATCAAAGATATACAAATAGGAAAGACTAATAAATCAAACGCTATACAAGACCTATGCCCATATCTATTTGACATGAGCATAACGATATTACCATTTCCCCCAGCTTCAAAATGCCAAATTTTGACAAGTACAAAGGATGTGGCAACCATGAAGAACATATATGATAATTCTATGTAGCTTGCATGGAGGTGTCCTCTAATGATAAATATCTTATGCACCTTTTTCCATGAAAACTAGGTGGACAAGCTATTGAATGGTTCTCACATCTACCCCTAGGCATCAAAACATTTCAAGAGATCATATATTAGTTTGTTTCTCACTTCTCATACATCGTTGGTGCGGAAGTAACCTTAAATGAACTATACCTTATCAAACAAAACAAGGGAGAAACCTTTGCTTCCTTCCTACAAATATGGAGACATAAGACAAACAAATATAAATGGCCTATTCTAAAAAAACATGTGGACATTGTTGCAAGTAATCTAAAAATAGAGCTTGACTTTCAACTATGCATGTAATGTGTCACAACATTTGAATAGCTCATATCAAAAGGTATTAACATTGAAAGAGCACATATTGCCAAGGTCTTAGTACAAATCTATAAAGACAACAACCAACCGTCTAGTTCAACTGACAAACCCCGTATATGGGCTAAAAACAAGAATGTAACTAATGATGGTGTGGTGGATAAAAAATTTGTGCAAAACACACAAACTCAACAGAATAATATATAAAATGTACAAAATACTAATCATCCAAGAGGACCACCACCTAGGCAAAATATCTACCCACCAAGATGAAAGTACACTCCCCTAGGGAAGCTAATTGAAATGATTTTGAAAAAGCTAATCCAAATGAATTTAATAATTATCCTTGACTTTTGGTAATATTAGGAACATCAATTTAAACCCACACCCACATGGTACAATGACAATGATTATTGTGAGTATCATTGGATGAAAGGACATAAAACATTAAACTGCATAAAATTTAAGAACATTATCCAAGACCTCATTGGTCACAATGAGGTAAACATCAATCAACACCTTGGGAAATATGGAAATAATGACTTGGGTATATACAAGAATTTGATGTCTAATCATGGTAAAGGAAATGGTGCAAGAAAGTCTAAAACCTAAAATCAATTCAATCACTCATATGACAATGTCATAGGAGATATACAATGTGATGATCATCATATCTCTATTGTCACTATACAAGGACCAAATCCTGAGTGTGGAGTCGCCACATGACAAGGGAAAGTCACAATCCAAGGAGATACTCCATAAATAAAAGGCCCAACAAAAGAAAACCTTGCAGATTATAGCCTAAT
Source organism: Sequoiadendron giganteum (assembly GCA_007115665.2). Classification (NCBI taxonomy): domain Eukaryota; kingdom Viridiplantae; phylum Streptophyta; class Pinopsida; order Cupressales; family Cupressaceae; genus Sequoiadendron; species Sequoiadendron giganteum. The sequence goes on along the minus strand of CM021104.1, from coordinate 459,383,773 downwards.
TGACCATCTCAAGAAAACACCAGCACAAATCTCAATCCTATAACTCTTGAGAATCTCTCCCATACATAAGGAATTCTTAGACAAGGCTCTCTTGCAATAATTTGACCTATAGACGTAGATACAATGGTTGGAAATATTGCATCCACTCATCGCCTAGTATTCACAGAAAAGACCTTCCATCTCAAACTTATCACAATCGCACATTGCATCTTGAGGTTTATGTCCATAAACATAAGGTGAAAAGAGTGCTGATAGATGGAGGTGTGGGTTTAAATATTTGTACTCTTCAATTGGTCAAAAACTTGGGATACTCTGAGGAAGTAATTGAAAGATCATAAGGAATAACCATTAGAGCATATGATGATAGTGAATGAGACTTAGAAGGAGCCATCAAGTTTCCTATACAAGTTGGTCCCATAATACTTGAAACATGTCATGTTTTAGACCTTGAATTTCCATATAACATCCTTCTAGGCCACCCATGGATCCATTACATTCAAGCCATTGCATCTACATATCATCAATGTCTAAAGTTTCCATAAAATGATAAATAAGTTACCATCCATGGTGATCTTGAAACTTTCTACTATTGTAAAAGCATGGAAGATAAGTATCAAAGATTGCTCCAAGTTCCTAATAATGATGAAATTCCACTCTCATCTTCTTATGTCTATCCAAAAATTCTTGCATCTACATAAAAATCCCATGTAACATTCCTTGAAGTCGAGGTATAGATAAAAGAAAATGGTTGTGGTGACTAAAAACTTAAGGAATCCTTCTATGTGGGACAACTACCACTTTCTCCTAAAACATATGGTAAACCTCATCATATTGAGAAAGTGTCTAAAACAATCAATTTTGAACCTACTATCTTTGAAAAATGGGGAGAACTGAACACAAATTTTATAGACGAAGGAGACTTCTCAAAATTGATCTATCGAGAAAAACAAGAAGAAGCTCCTCTTCTTGTTGATCCAAGTAGCATTTAGGATATCGATTGATCAAGAACATGGGCTATACAAGTATCAATGGAATTTGTTTGAAAAAAGAAGGTATGTGTGAACCTATCATTCTATAAAAGTGACCAATAAATAAAGGTCTTGGGTATGACTTGAAAAAATATGATCCCTCTCATTGAGGATATCTTTATTGAGGAAGTTGAAGCTTCTTCCTGGTATAATCCATTTTGTAATGAAAACCTTGAAGACTTACCCATGTGTATAAAAAACTTATTTTAAAATGCTTCTACATACACCATCACTACCATGTCATTTACCTCTCATATCCAAAATAATGAGCTTAAACTCATCTATCCACAACGCATAGATTGAGACCAACAACAAGCATTGATTCTTGAATTGTTCAAGAATGATGAAGTTGTCGTTGAATTCATGGGACTTCGAGATGGAATACCTATGGGTGATCACAAATTAGGGTTTGATAATGGACTTGATACCCAAGGATACTATGTGGACATGATTGAATCCTTTAGTAATAAAATGACAAATTTAAAAATTATTTAACAAGATCCCTAAGCGAAAACTACAAAGTGGTGCTTATGGATCAAGAAAAAGTAAAAGGAAAGGATGTATCCAAATGTGAAAACCTCTCTAAGGCACTCGAGGATGAAGGATTAAATCACCTTGGTATTTCTATGGTTCAAGAAAAAATAGTACTTCTTGTTGAAGAGGTACAAATATTCAATGTCAAAATAGTCAACCAACCTCATGTGAGCTATTATGCTACATCCCTAGATGACGAGGAACAACATAATCTAGAAAAATTTGTAAAAGAAAGAAAGAAAAAATTTTCTTGGTCATATGAAGACATTCCAAGACTTGATAACCCATTGGTAGTACATCATTTGACAATGCATCTAAATGCAAAACTTGTGAAAAAAAGCTAAGGAAAATGCATCCCTAAATAGCACTATTAGTCAAAGTGGAACCATAGAAGTTGTTCAAAATAGGTATCATAAGACCTCTAGATTATCTTGAGTGGGTTTCAAACCTCGTGCCGGTATTAAAATCCATTGGGGCAATCATGATATTCATAGACTTCAGAGACTAGAATTAAGCATGTCCCAAAGACAATTTCCATTACCCAACATTGACATCATCCTGGATCTTACAGTTAGACATGAGATGTTATCTCTCATGGATGAATTTTTAGGATATAGCCATATAATGATAGCACAAGAGTATCAACAGAATACATCATTCACATGACCATGGGGGAACCTATTGGTAGAATTTCATGCCCTTCAACCTTAAAAATGCTAGAGCAACATATTAGAGACCATGACATGTTTCATAAGATTTTAGAGGATTATGTGGATGATATACTAAAAAATTTATGTCAAGAAAAGAACATCTTGAGGTATTAGCTCAAATATTTTACTGACTAGAGAAGTATTAGGTGAGACTAAATATGAAGAAATGTGTCTTTGGAGTCACTTCAAGTAAAATTTTGGGTTACATAGTATCATGAAGGGGAATCAAAGTGGACCCTACCAAAGTCAAAGCTATCATCAAGATGCCTCCACCTAAAACACTCAAGAAACTTCAAAATCTATAAGGAAAAATCTAGTCTATCAATATATTCATTGTACATTTGGATAACAAATGCCACCCATTAACAAACCTTCTTCACAAAGGCGTAGCTTTCAAATGGGACCACAATTGCCAATAGGCCTTTTAGTATTTGAAGGACTGTCTTGCATCACCACCAATATTGATGCCACTCATTGTGGATAAAATCTTGATATTGTACATCTTAGCAACATTAGTAGCACTAGGTTCTCTCCTAGAACAACATGACGACTTGAGAAAAGAAAGAGCCATTTATTACATTAGTAAGACCCTAGTCGAATATGAGCTTAATTATACACCTATTGAAAGAGATTTTCTAGCAGTGGCTTTTGCTTCTCCAAAGCTATCACATTACATTTTATCCATCAATTTAAGATTATTTCTAAGGTTGATCTATTGAAATACTTGTTATCATAGGCAACCCTTATAGGCCGTATAGAGAAACAGGTTATGATCTTGAGTAAGTTTGACATTGAGTATGTGGATCGAAAGGCAATCAAAGGACAAGTCATAGCAGATTAGTTAACAAAAGATACCATATATGTTGAAAATCTTTTGGTGTATGACTTTCCAAATGAAGCAATATGTACCATAACATTGACAAACCAATGGAAGCTATATTTTGATGGTTCCCATACACAACACAGATCAAGAGCAGGAATCTTATTCATCACCCATCAAGGTGATTATATTCCAAAGTCCTATAGGCTATATTTTTCATGCACCAACAACATAGCAGAGTATGAAGCTCTCATCGTAGTTTTAAGAATGGTTATTCAATGGAAAATCAAATAACTTTACATCTATGGTGATTCTCAGTTGGTAGTAAGACAAGTTAATGATGAATACCAAACTAAGGATGAGAAGTTGATGCCATATAAAATAATGATAGATATATTTAAAGAATATTTCATAGTCATCACCTTTGAGAAGATTCCAAGAGTAAATAACTAAGCAACAGGCGTCATGGAAACTATTGGGTCTTTATTAGATATGTCGCATAACAGCTTGAAATGTGAATTTCTTATGGAGCAGCTTCTCATACCAGGTTTCAAAATCCTTGAATCAAAATTTGTGTGTGAAGGTGTTGGTATTGATTCCCCTTGGTACCATGATATATACCTATACCTTCATGATGGTATCCTCCCACTCGAGCTTACCAATAACCTCCATAAAACTTTTATTTGAAGAAATTCTCGCTTCATCATCATTATCGATACCCTTTACTACAAAAGTCTCGATGGAAAGTTACTTAGATGTCTTAGCCTAGAATAATATTCAACTACCTTAAAAGAGATACATGAAGGCGTTTGTGGGTCACATTCAAGTGGCATTATCTTAGCAAAAAAGTTGCTTAAAATAGGTTATTATTGATCTACCATGCAACAAGAGGCTAATTAGTTTGTGAAAAAGTGCTCAGAATTTCATCACCATGGTGATATCATTCACGCTCTAAAGCAAGAACTACAATCTATCATGACACCATGGTCTTTCTCGCAATGTGGGCTTGATCTCATTGGAAATATAACACCCACCTCATTTAATGGACAAATATTCATTATTACTACCAGTAATTATTTTATGAAGTGGATTGAAGACATTCCCATGATATATACAACAAGAAAACAAATATCCAAGTTTGTCTTGAACTATCTAATATGTCCCTATGGTGTTCCTCAAGCCATTATCACAAACAATGGAACACCCTTCAAAAATCAAGATGTTTGAGAACTTTGCAACTAGTTTCATATCCAACATTATTTCTCCACACCCTACTATCCTCAAGGAAATGGTCAAGCAGAAGCATCTAACAAGACTATCTTGAAGATCTTGAAAAAGATTGTTAATGATGCTAGCTAGGATTGGTACTTACAACTAAACCTTGCATTATGGGCCTACCAAATGAGTATGAGAACATCCACTAGTGCTACTCCATATTCCTTTTTTGATATAATTGAATCCCTTACCCATTAAGGTCGAGCTCCCATCACTGAGGGTTTCACTACAACACTTGATAAATGATGAAGAATACAGGACATCTAGGTTGAATGAGTTGTAATTACTAGATGAGTGATGTCTAGAAGAATTGAATCACTTACAAGCATATCAGAATCAACTATAGAGGATCTGTAACAAGAAGATCAAGGGATGGAACTTTCAAGTAGGAGACCCCATTCTTAAAGAGAATCAAAAAAATCAATTGGATCAAGACAACAAAGGAAAAATTGAACCTAACTGGTTGGGACCTTTTTTCATCGTCGCAAGCTACAGATCTAGAGCATATTAGTTAGAAACACTTGAAGGAGTTCCCTTACAAGAGTCTATCAACAACAATCATCTAAAATGGTTCTATTCCTATCCCATGAGGGGTATAACATTCCAAAAATCCAAAAAAATCATAAAATAGGAAAATCCAAAAAAAGGATAAAATAGTAAAGAGAAAATTTGTCCTCTAGTGAAAACCACTTCGGTGGCGTTTTGGGCAAGTACCTTGTTAAAAACTTTGAAAATAGATGCCTTGTGTAAATAAGCACAATCTACTATCTATCAAGCTCTCTTACTCTTTTTTCATCCATCCATAGTAATAATTTCATCCATATGCCATCCATGCATTCACATCCCTACCATGGCTTGGTCTTTGACATGTATCTATCACTAGCATTACTACTTGGAATTGTCTTAAGGTCACCTTATTACACTCATAATGAAGAATTCTAACCTATGATTGGGGGCATCTTCCTAAACCTAGTCATCATACTGGATTCTTGTATGTCATCTAAGTCATTGAAATCCAAAACATTCAACTATGTTGAAATCCAAAAACATTTAAACATGTGAAAGCTCAAAAAATGTCAAGATAAGTTGAAAATTAAAAAAATCCTCCAAATATCACAAAATACCAAAAACAAACTCAATTTTTTTCAAAAGCACAAAAATAACCTCAAAACATTTCAAAAGAAAAAATATTTGAAAATTTTCTAAAATGTAAACAACCATCAATCCACACTAAAATTATCTTCCATAATAAACATATCAGCACCCTCATCTTTGATAAAACAAACAAAATCAAGTATAAAAAATGGTCATGCAAAATTATGAGCCTTGATCATTGTCTTAACATGTCAACGACCTACAAAATCACAAGCTCTCAACATCCAATGAATATCTTAATGGATAATATTTCTTACAATAGGCATCATTTTGGATATCAACTAAAACAACTCTCTCTAGCAAGAGATATGATAGCATTGATGTGGTTCGTCATTCGATCTTTTCTTTTGGTTTTATCTTTTTGTCCCAGTCCATTGCTCACTCAAAATTGCCTTGATATTCAATATCTTGGTGTGTCTAGAGGGGTACATAATGGTGCATAGTCATTGCTTTCATCTGCTATGTTTGTTGGATATTCTTGTAATATGAAATTGGAAAATACTTTCCTTGTGTGTAAGAATAGTCTCAAGCAATACAATGACTAGTGCATATCAGGTTCTTTATACCTTTTTTATATTGGTCTACTTGCTTCGATGGCTTCATTCTCTCACATGATCAAACAAGGTTTCTATATGTCAGGTATGAACAAGGATGCTCCTATTTGTTTGCAGAGTCAAATTCCATGCAATAGATATTGTTAGAACCCAAATTTCCATAAAAATTCCTAGGGTTTTCCTATTATTTTCCATAAATTTCCATCAAAACCCTAAGGTATTTTATTTGTTCATGCCTTATATTTTCACTATCTTTCCCATAAAAGTCATTAACAGCCCTCACATCTTCCCCCCATTTAATTTCCATATATTTCACTACCTTCTCATGAAAAATTTATCTTTACCGCCATCCAAAAATCAAAAAGTTGACTTATGTGTTATATCGCTACATTAATATTTTTGAAATTCCTATCCTTTTTCTTCATACCGCTTTACCACTGCTTCCTACAGACTAGCCCATGGTATAACGGTGGCGGTGAAGGGCAATCACACTAACCTTTACCGCCATACCATAGGGGGACATCACACTGTCTGCAATAGTGCGGTGGTTGGGTAGTAGTTAAAAAGCAGGCATAAAATGTTTACCGTGCCACCGCACACAATCAAACCACAGACCGCGGTAGCACGGTAACAGTCAGAGATTAAATGGTGCAAGCAAAGAATGCTTACTACAATACCACTGGCGGTCAGGCCAGTGACCACGGTAGCACGGTGAATGGTTAGCAAGCAACAATTGCGAGGTGGTGGACAGGTTCAAGCAACTAAGAAGATAGCGGCCTGGCAGCGATCAAGACTGGTTACCGCAATACCGCTGGTCGTCATCAAGGAGACCACGGTGACCACGGTAAACATTGGAGGGGACTCTTGGCACTCTCAAATTTTGCAAATTTGAGATGCCTATTTCAAAAAAAATCTTCTACACTTTCAGAAGTGCATCTGATGAATTAGTCCTAACTAACCCACTTTGGAGGCTTATAATTTAAAGCCTATTAATTGTCATGCAAAACCCATTTGCAGACATACTTAGTATACATATGTGAGCAGGCATATCAATTTTTAGCTTCCTGTGATAAGGTCTGATAGGGTTTCAAAAGGCGAAGTTGGAGGGTTTTGATACTTTTCAACTATTTGCAAACGTTCAGTTTTGCAAAGTTGCATCCCGTTTGAGCTTGCATTTTGCAACTGGATGACTGTCAAGTCAAAATGAATGTTGTTCTGTGTTCTCCATACTTAAATGATCTCACATGTCAGTTTTCAGAGCCTCATAATCTGATTTGCTATTTTTAGCAGATTGAAACCAAATGCAGTTTGTTCTGTTTTGCAGCTGCATCCCTGATAGCCTTTCTGAGAGGCCAACTTCGACCGTTAATAACTTTTGATTGGTGATGTTTCAAATCAAATTCCTTTTGCACACGTGCTCAAGGTACCTTAATGTTTCACTATGTCTGATGGCAGCTCGTCAAGGGTTGATTTGCTATGTTTACAAATTAGCAGTCGGGTGTGTTCTAATTGGTTCAGAACAGCTGTTGTTTCAGAAAGGTTTAACTGAATGAATTGACGGATTAATATCCGGTTCCTCGGGTTTTTTTTTTTCAAGCCGTATTTTGCATTAAATTCTTAGGTCAAACATGTTCATTTTTTGATCAGTGAAAGGGTCTCAAGATGAGTTCAGATGGGTTAATTAATTATTTTCTGATCGCGACAAGGCCAGAAATAGTGTTCCGAAAATTTTAAAATTTTGCAATTCTACTGACAACCCATTTCTTATTTTGGTCTAAAACCTCTATAGCTCCATTTTCATCAAGAACGGAGGTCATTTGGTATATTATTTTAATATACTTATGTTGCGGCAAACGTGTCTGGGGCCAGTTTACGGTACCTAAATTTTAAGATCTGGAAAAAATTGGAGGAAATGGGTTTTCTCTAAATAATTTATTATGGCTGCATGCAAAAAATCACAGCTCCAAGTGTCACGGATTGCTCAAAATAAATTTCCCCCGATTGGATGATAGTGGAAATTAAAATTGCCACATTTCCTAAAGTTGTAAAACATAATATTTTAAATATTACCGAAAGGAAAAATGCACGGGAATTTTAAACTTTTACCAAATTAAAAAAAATAATAAAGACATGGAGGAATTAAAATATTATCTTCCAAAAAATGTGCAAGGTGCACCAGATTGATGAGTGAGGGAAGAAAAACATTTAAATTTAAATGTTTATGGGTGAATAAAAGGTGGGCCCGGTGATGAGTGGGCCTGTTTTTAATATTTTCAAAAAGTTGTATGGTTTGTGACAAAAATGGGGTGGGCCCATGGAAAATTAAAGTAATTTGTGGAGGAAATAAAATGTGAAGTATTTCAAAAGTGAAATATTTTAATAATGCACGAGGGTAAATTCTATTTTCTGCGCAGGTAAATGGAGTAAATTAAATATTCATTTTATGGGTTTTCTTTGCTGGGAGGTGGAGTATTTTTTATCCACAGTGGGTAAATAGTAAAATGAGAAGAATATTTCATTTTGTTGCGGGTAAAATATTTGGAGCTAAGAAATGGATTTCTTCAAATTGCAAATGGGGACTTTATTTAAAATATTAAATCAAAGTGAACAGAGACAATGTAAAAGAATATAATATTTTAAGTGATTTTTACTTGTGGGTGAAATATTTGATATTTCATTAAAGGGTGAATAACAAGTAAATATGGAGTGAAAATATAAAGTGCTGGTAAGCATAAAATGGAGTGGGAATTCTTCAAGGTGGAAAAATAATATTCATTGTTGGGGATAATTTTATACATTGAGTAAAATATTCATTATGATGAATATTTTATTTTATTGGAGCAAATATTTTAAATATGCAACTACTGAGAGAGCAGAAATATTAAAGTTATCAAACTTTAATATGTGTTGGAAAACAAAGATGCATTAAGAAAATGAATAATAAAATGCAGCAAGGGGCAAAAACAAAAAAATAGAAGCAGAATTTGTGCGAGAGATATTTTGAGCTGCTGGATAAAATTTGAAGAATCTCCACATGGGCAGATTTTCTGTTGCTGGACAATGATGGGCAAAGGCTGTTTTGAGAGGTAACTGATGTGCACGGGAATGGAATTTTCTTCCAACTACAAGTAATGAGTGGGAATGGACACTTGGACATTTTTCTGTTGAAGAACCAATTGAGCACATGCTATTTTGAAAACAGATTGAAGTTTGTTACAAGGAAATGGAGAAGATATTTTGCAGATCACTGTTCAATGGTGGAGGTGTTTCCAGGTGGCAATTTTGGATCAATTTTAGGGTTGCTTCCATTCTCCTATTTCTTCTCTTCTTTTCTCATTGTACAGGGTTCCAATTTCTAAAAGCTCTGCAAGGCAGGAAAAAGCTATGGGTAGATTGTAAAGCTAGGGGAAATATGACTGTCAATCATTTTTAATTTGAAAGTGTATGTTCTAAATTGTTCTGTCATGTTATTTTAGCTGATAATTGTCTCCATGACTGAATTGTAATGCTGTTTTGAATTCAATAATAAGATTATTTGAGTTTGTTCATGCACATTTGTTGCATTTGAGTTACATTTGTTGTTGCCTTCTATTATATGAATGGTGTAATTTCTTTAACAAAGCACAAGGTGCTTGTATTACTGCCTATTGTTCAGGGATAGTGTAATTGTTTTGACAAATGTGACAGGAGTGTTATGTTTCAGGTGGATTTATAAGAAGAATTATCAGAGAAAGCTACAGTGGTCTGGTTGTCATAATGTGACAACATTTGTTTCAAGACCTTCAGAACATGTTCAACATTGGAAGAGGAATGCTAGTTATATAACTCCGTAGCCCATCTTTATGGCACTGGTCCATTATCACGTTTCTGTTGTTTTCAGTTTGGTCCCAACTCTCTAAACCATAAACCATTTCAAATCTATTTTGTTGAGTTGTGTTTGTCATGTTCTCCATGTTGATTAGTGAAATTCATTCAATATCTTGCCAATATTGAGTGATATTTTAAGTTTCTCAGCAATTCTGTGAGAGCATAATCTATTAAGCAATATCCTATTGCTTGTGTGTCTAGATTGTTTGATATTGCTAAAAAGTTACCCCCCTAGGTCTTACAGAGCCTGAAGTGTAGGGGAAATGTGTATCCATTCCGTTTCCTATCAGTTGGCCACTAGGCTTTATGGTTCTTTATAATGGAGGTTGGCTACCTCTTAGGGAATTGCAAATCCTAGCTGGGTTGCATTTTTAAACACCAACAGGGACCGTGACGGTTAATATTGCCATACTACGGGTGGAAAAGTCCAAGCCCATGGTAGAGTGGTAAGGGTGATAAGCAACCATGAGGAATAAAATAAATAAGAGCGATTAAAGTATTAGAGCTAAGCTTATGTAAGAAATATTTAAATTGCCAATAAGACAACTTATTTAAATATTTCATTTTTACCAGAATGTGGAATGGTTGTGATGGGTAAAATGAAAGGTCATGACTATTGAACTATGTTGTATAAATTTTGGAAAAAAAAATCAATGACGGGGGTTCAAAGAGCAGGGAGAGATTTTTCTCATAAATGAGACGGGGAATGGAAATAATGTACAGATCTTTCTTGAAACAGAGCAATGGAGACTAATGTTTTTAACTAGTGAAAACCTTCTGGTTCAGTTGTTGAGATGTTATAATTTGTATTATTTTTTATCTTGGTTCTCTCCAATTCGAAGAATTTTGATCATTTGAGTTAATGTATCAAGCATAAATTTTGATTCATCAAGGTGCATATTTTCACTTTGTGTGATTTTTATTTGTTGGTGTCTCAAGTCAGAATTAAAACCCTTCAAGTAAGTCACAGTGTTTGAGAGATTTCTTTTGGATAATTTAAGAAGAACCAGGTTAGAAAACATTCTAGCATAATTTATGCAAGCCATAAATAAATGAAATTATATGTCAGTCATAAGATTTTATTTTATAAAGTGCCTAACAACTAGAAATTAAACCAGAGAAGGAAAACACATCATTTTCTATTTTGACTCCATTGCCCGTGTGGATAGAAGGCACTGATCTGCCTCAACCCAGAGATAAGATTTCATAAAAATACTTTTTTCAAAACCTTTCATTTGTGCAATAGGAGTAGGAGTAGTTGTAGTGATTTTCATCTATCCACTACTTTTGCCATTGTGGGTAGATTGTTGCATCAAGAAATACATTTAAATCTGCATCATTCATTATGTTCATCTCTCTAGGTCTAGTAGAACCTAAAGAGAAGAAGGTTCAATTGCATCAATTGGCCTTGTACATTGTCCAAAAGCATTGTGAGATCTTGGCAACCTCTTGTGGTTCAAACCTGCGTTTTTGAGACCCAACAGTTTGGCGACTCCGCTGGGGATAACTTGAGAAAAATCTGGTGGCAAGCAACCTTTCCATTTATAGAATCATATAGTTTCAAAATTGGTCTTCAATCAGAGAATCATGCTTGTGTAGTTTGCATCTCCCCATCCAAGTCACACACACAACAGTTTGGCGACTTCGCTGGGGACACATTCCAAAAAAAATTTAGCCTATCCATCTATTGTGTCAGCAAAGTTTTACATTTTTGGAGATTCCACTGGGGAAAACCAAAACAATATTTTTCATTTTCCTACTTTTGGAAAAGTAGGTGGTGACTCTATTTTATTTGATAAATAATGCGTAGGTGTTGTGAAGCAGTAACATTTTATCAAGATGGCAGAAGCAGAAAGAAGACATCAGTCAATAAGAGAGTTGAAGGAATTGAGACAACAAAGGATGCAATTGGACCAACAGATGCTACAAGTGAACCAACAATTGATGCAATTGGGAGTCAAAGGTGCTCAAAGTACACCACCAAATAGGCCATCATACAGTGAGAATGAAGACACAAATGCCAGGAGATCTTGGAAACCACAAGTACCCCATGATGCAATTGAGAACTCTAGAAACGAAGGTAATGTACTCTATTCACAACAAAATACTTTTGATGAGTATATTCAAATTGAAGAGAGAGGCAAAAATATTGCGGATGCCTTTTTTGATATGAGATATAAGGGAGAATCTATGAGTTTTTTATACAACAGGATGGTAGACACTTGTATGCAATTACCTCCTCATTGTAGGCCTACAAGATCCACATTTGTTGCACAATTCCTAAGAGCATTAGAGCCTGAATCAGTCTGCTGGTCAAAGTCAATAAAACAACATGCCTTTGATGTAGTAAATAAATTTATTGATTCCATGCTTGGGACAAGGTATGTGGATACTACCAACAGTGCTTCAGAAGCTGAAATAGAAGAAGATATCATGCCTTCCAATAGTGAAGATATGGAGAGTTTTTCTTGCATAACTGATTGTAATTTAAATTATGAGGATGAACTTGTCAATTTTGATTTGCAACAGGGTGATTCTTGCAGTTCTTATGAAGATCAAGAAGATGTTGGAGACATGATAGAAGATATGGAAGCAGAGACCTGTTCACTTAGCAGTGAGCAAGTTTCAGATTTGTTAACTCTTGAATACCAAAAGTATGCACATAAAATTAATTCTGGAGTTTTTGTTCCAGCCAATATATGCTTTGACTGTGAAGGTACTGTGTGTAATGATTCAAATGGTTTCATGTCCATCTCTCACAATGATAAATTTTTTGAAGTTGATCATGAATCTATTTGTGTCCAAGAAGAGGTATGTGATTTGAATGATTTTTTCTTGCAAGAGAAGGATACTGGTTTGCATATCATTGATGATGGGTGTTCAACATTTGTTGATTCAAGTGTGTGTGAGGATGACTGTATGGATCAAGTGTGTGTGTTAATGCCAACTGGTGATAGAAAAGAAATAGAAAAAAAATGATTTGATTGTTTCAAAAGATGTTGATGAGAGAATTTTTTGGTTGCCATAAGGAGTATTTGGATTTTCAGGTCCCAGTATAGCTACTGGATCATTCAGCAACATATGACAGTGAGCATGCCTATGAATATTTTGTTGAATTTGGGTACACTTTTTATGTTGAAGATGACAAAGATTTTTCATATGATAGTAAAAATGATGAAACGTAGAGGGGTGAAATGAGTAAGAGTCAGATTGAACACAGTGATTTCTTGAAGCTTTTCGATGACAATGTATGTAACAGGGTAAGAGGAATGGATAGTTTCAAAAGAAACCTGATGAGCTCTATGTAGAATAAGGTCTATGATAGAGGAAAGTGCAGGTTTTTCTTTTTTGGGTGGCCTGGGGCTGTCCTTTGTGGTTTGATTTTTGAACCATAGCAGGTACAGAGGATTAAGGATTGCCAGTGTGGACAATTCTTAGCAATGCCTCTTTAAATATTATTTTACATGCACAGTAGTTTTAGAAATCTTTGAAAGGTCTGAGTTTGCTAGTACATGGACATTCTCAGGAGTTCGCTTTTTGAAATCATTGCTTTCCTTTCCATGTACAGTAGCTTAGGATCATTTTCCATTCTCCATTTCCTCCATCTTTCATATCATTTATATGTTCATTCCCTCCATCTGCCATGGCCTTAATTTTTCATGGCTTTGCTTGGTCTGCTCTACCAAGGATGCTTTGGATTCTTGCAGTGGTTTGCAAAATCACTCATCCCCAATAGGAGCCACTGTTAGAACCCAAAATTTCCATAAAAATTCCTAGGGTTTTCCTATTATTTTCCATAAATTTCCATCAAAACCCTAAGGTATTTTATTTGTTCATGCCTTATATTTTCACTATCTTTCCCATAAAATTCATTAACCGCCCTCACATATTCCCCCCATTTAATTTCCATATATTTCACTACCTTCTCATGAAAAAATTATCTTTACCACCATCCAAAAATAAAAAAAGTTGACTTATGTCTTATACCGCTACCTTAATATTTTTGAAATTCCTATCCTTTCTCTTCATACCACTTTACCACAGCTTCTTGGAGACTAGCCCGCGGTATAGCAGTGGCGGTGAAGGGCAGTCACACTAACCTTTACCGCCATACCACAGGGGGACATCACACTATCTGTAGTAGTGCGGTGGTCAGGTAGCAATTAACAGGCGGGCATAAAATGTTTACCATGCCACCACGCGCGATCAAACCACAGACCGTGGTAGTGCGGTAATAGTCAGAGATTAAATAGTGTAAGCAAAGAATGCTTACCACGGTACCACTGGTAGTCAGGCCAGTGACCGTGGTATCATGGTGAATGGTTAGCAAGCGGCAATAGCGAGGTGGTGGAAAGGTTCAAGCAACTAAGAAGATAGCGGTCTGGCAGCGATCAAGACTGGTTACCGCAGTACCGTTGGTCGTCATCAAGGAGACTGCGGTGACCGCGGTAAACATTGGAGGGGACCGTGATGGTTAATACCGCCATACCACGGGTGGAAAAGTCCAAGCCTGCGGTAGAGCGGTAAAGGTGATAAGCGGCCACGAGGAATAAAATAAATAAGAGCGATTAAAGTATTAGAGCTAATCTTATGTAAGAAATATTTAAATTGCCAATAAGACAACTTATTTAAATATTTCATTTTTACCAGAATGTGGAATGGTTGTGATGGGTAAAATGAAAGGTCGTGACTATTGAACTGTGTTGTATAAATTTTTCAAAAAAAAATAGTGACGGGGGTTCGAAGAGTAGGGAGAGATTTTTCTCATAAGTGAGACGGGGAATGGAAATAATGTACAGATCTTTCTTGAAACAGAGCAATGGAAACTAATGTTTTTAACTAGTGAAAACCTTCTGGTTCAGTTGTTGAGATGTTATAATTTGTATTATTTTTTATCTTGGTTCTCTCCAATTCGAAGACTTTTGATCATTTGAGTTAATGTATCAAGCATAAATTTTGATTCATCAAGGTGCATATTTTCACTTTGTGTGATTTTTATTTGCTGGTGTCTCAAGTCAGAATTAAAACCCTTCAAGTAAGTCACAGTGTTTGAGAGATTTCTTTTGGATAATTTAAGAAGAAACGGGTTAGAAAACATTCCAACATAATTTATGCAAGCCATAAATAAATGAAATTATATGCCAGTCATAAGATTTTATTTTATAAAGTGCCTAACAACTAGAAATTAAACCAGAGAAAGAAAACACATATAATTTTCTATTTTGACTCTATTTCCCATGTGGATAGAAGGCACTGATCTGCCTCAACCCAGAGATAAGATTTCATACAAATATTTTTTTCAAAACCTTTCATTTGTGCAGTAGGAGTAGGAGTAGTTGTAGTGATTTTCATCTATCCACTACTTTTGCCATTGTGGGTAGATTGTTGCATCAGGAAATACATTTAAATCTACATCATTCATTAGGTTCACCCGCCTAGGTCTTGCAGAACCTAAAGAGAAGAAGGTTCAATTGCATCAATTGGCCTTGTACGTTGGCCAAAAGCATTGTGAGAGCTTGGCAACCTCTCGTGGTTCAAACCTACATTTTTGAGACCCAACAGATATAATGTCACACTGGTTCTTCATACCTTGGTGTATTTGTCTACTTGGTATATCAAAATAAAGATTTATGTACATTATGTTGCATAATGTAAAAATAAAAAGCAAAAGAAAAATCATCTATCCTATCTCATCACATATCCAATAAAATCTCAACATCCATCTAATAATCATAGATTTATTGGTATCCTGATGAACATCATCCATTACATTCTATCATTCGTCATTCATTCTTTTATTCTCATCATGCTAACATTTTTATTCAAGTATCATAATATACACACACAAAATATACTTCTCACCTTGCATCCGCAAACTATCAATAGCATCTCATATCATCCACCTTGCATAATAATCGCATATATATCATATGAAAATACATAAAGAAGCATGATCACATATCATCAATCATAACATATATCGTGCATCCACAAATCATTAGCGACATGCACCTCAAAATATAAGAATGATAAATAGATATCCATCATAACATCATAACACATGCATCCATACATACCTCTACATCTAGAGTCAAAGCATACATCATAAAAGATCAATACATAGAATAAAACCGTATCATGGTCGCATCAAAATGATCTTATCTCATATATCATCAAAAACTATTTAATGAAGGAACATTAATAAGACCACACACATCAAAATGCACGTAATTCAAAACCCCAAAAGATTTATGAGAATTGGAATAAAAAGAAACATGGTTTTGTTTTCCATATATATAATGTATACACCTAAAATTGGTCTGGAGAATTCCAATTAATTAAATACAAATTATTTGGTTAATTATCCTATTTCTTCTACTGTTTGAATAAATAGAAATATTTATTTATATAGTTCACATTTAAATTCTTCTAAATTAAATAAACAAAATTAAATACTTTGTTTGATTTAATTATCATTTCTCTATTTTATCCTATCACATCGATCTTAAATTAATTAATTAAAGATTAAACGTTTTATTGATTAATTGCCATTATTCTTATGTTTAATTTAATAAACAACTTCTATAGTTTGTTTTACTAAATTATTTATCCCTCTTTTGCTAATTTAAATAAATCAAAAATATTTAAATAAAGGCATAAGGAATATTCCATCTATATTTCTTCAAAATCAAATTAGATATCCTATGTCTAATTTATGTCTAAAATCATGTCAAAATTAATGCTTTGAAACTTCACGGCAAGTTTTGGAGACAAATTGGAGACAAATTCCAAATTCTTCTCTCAATCCTCCTCCATCAATCTTTCCTCTTCTCTTGCCTGGTGTTTTCATGGGTAGAAACAATTACCAAAATTCTCTCAATCTCCTCCATCTTTCACCATTCAATCCTCCATATTGAATCCAAGCCTCTCAATGCCATCCCTATGCATTTCTACAGCCAGGAAATCTATAAATATAGCCTCATTCAACCAAGAAAGGATCCCAGGTTATCAAGTTTACTTTGCAGAAATTCATCAAGCATCCAAGCATCAAGCATTCAAGCATTCAAGCATCCAACATTCAAGCTTTCACAATCATGGTTGCCTCTTGTAGCTGTATTTCTCAGTTTTAATGTCAATTCATATTGCATTAGTTTATTTTGATTATATACATATTATCAGCATCCTTCTCATTCTCTAAATTGTCATTTTAACAATCATAGTGCTCACACGATCTGAGAGCCATAATGATTTAATAAATCTTTGGAGATGGAGAGCAATATGATGCTTTTAGTAGATTATTATTTTGAATTAGTTCAATTTGATTTGTCTTTGATATAATGTCGTATTCAAAAGTTTTTTGTGCTTTACACCTTATTCACACTTACAATTTGGCGCCCACCATGGGGCATTAACCCCAATTTTATCAAATTTTCTGAAAGTGTCGCGCAGGTTTCCGGCGTGTTTTGTTTCAGTGCTTTCGCCAAATACTATAGTGCATCCATGGAAAAATATGGTGCTTTTGTGCTCTATTTTGGCGCTTCCGTGATACTATAGTGCATCCATCAAAAACTTCAGCGCTTTCAACTCTAGCACTTCCATGACCTGTTTTGGTGCATCGGTGATCAATTTCCATAAAGGTTGATTTAGCACTTCCGTGGCAAATTTCGGCGCTTTGGTGTTCTATTTCGGTGCTTTTGAGTTTAGCGCATCAGGTAAAAGTTATAGCACTTTGGTGGAGTGTTTCGGCACTTTTGTATAATCAATCTAGATCTGATGTGACCGCGGCCAGATTTAATTTTTTTCACAATTAGACTAAAATTTATCAATCCTAGGATAGTCACTTCTGGTTTCTAAAACTTATCAATCCTAGGGTAGTCACTTCTGGTTTCTAAAATGTAACAATCCTAGGGTAGCCACTTTTTGTTTTCTTAAAGAAAATTTATCAATCCTAGGGTAGTCATCACATTTTTGTAGTATAAGTTAAAAAGAACATCATGATTTTTGTGAAGCAACACCTTCACATAGATTAAAAAATTATCTTTTTGGGCTTAAAATAGAACAACTTATATGTTGTGCCTGTGGTGATTAGGCTTATGCTTTCCCCTTAACTGGGTGATCAAAACACCAGATTCATCTTTACTTCATGTTATTTATGCTTTATTAAATCCTTTAGAAGGCCTGCCGTAGTGGGAAAAAGTACTCACCCTACGGGAACGACCTAAGTGGGAACGCCTAAAGCCAAGGATTCTAACCCACTATAATCAAAATTCAAGTTGTTGATGAAAGTCCAACTTGACGGTACTGAGCAAGATAACCATCCCCAAAATCTTTGTTCTAAAGATTCGAAGGTCTCCTGAGGGATTTTATCAATTGCCACACCGCACAGAAGCCCTATCTACGAACCAACCGAGTCAATATCCAAACATTGTCATACTCATGGTGCAAGGGGAGGGAAGAATCTGCCCCCAAGACACTCACCATAAAATTTTCAAGGATTGTTTTCTTAGAGGATGAGAAATCCAATTCTGAGTATGTGCCTAGAAACAACAAAAACACAAGCGCCCTCTAGGGGGTGACACGACTGTGTGTGTCAATGCAATTCAAGATGTGGGTTGTGAGTATAACGATGACCTATTTGTTCTTAAGTGTGAGTCTTTCTGATTTATGTAATTTTTTCAAATCAAACCATGAAAATCAATAAGGACCATTCGTGGTTCTTGAACATACATGATCTATTCAGTTTAAAAACAAATATCTCACAATTGCTTGCTATGTTTTCACAAAATTCATTAAAATCAGATTAAAGATCATCCTGAAAACAACCAGTCAAATTAGATCAAGAAGTTCATGATTTGAAAGTGGAAGTCCACCACTTTTTTCAAGAGAAAAATAAAAATCACCAAACCCAAGAAACCTCTTAGTTATCGAGATAATTTAAGAAGAAGGCATTTTCTATATCAGAATCAAAAAATATTTTTTATAACATAGAACCTTCATCCATAGATATCATGATTTTGCTAACCACTCTATTCACGAGCCTTCTTCTAAATGAGAGCTCTCACACAGTTTCACAACCGTAGTCAATGCATATGTCAGTCTTATTTTTCGCAAACCATGATAGAGTATGCCACAAGGCCAGATCAAATTTTACAATAGAGAGTCTTAAAAGTCTTGTTTTTAAACACTTTGGAAAACCTGTTTCAACGCTTTGGGTCATTGTTTTAGCGCTTACATAAAATAGTGCTTTCAAGCACTATTTTAGCGCTTACAATCTTTATTTTAGCGCTTTCATCATCTTTTTCAACACTTTCGGGCACTATTTCAACACTTCTATCAAGATAGCGCTTTCATCACTTTTTCCAACACTTTCGAGCACTGTTTCAGCGCATCTATAAAGATAGCACTTCCGTTGCCTATTTCAGTGCTTCGGGACTCTGTTCTAGCGCTTCTATGAAATAGCACCTCTATACTCTGTTTTAGCACTTTCAAAATAGAGAGTTCAAAAATCATACCAGTCGATATGTCTGTCATTTTATCCATAGTTTTTACCAGAACACAAGTTTTTTTTTATTAGAATCACTGTCTAGGAACTGAAATCAGATAGGTTTATACAAATTTCCAATCTTATCAACTGAAACAAGATCTTGCAAATCAGAAGTGTCAAAATCAAATACACAATCGATTACTACATTGAAGTTTCCTCATCAGGATACTATCATCCTTTATCATGAAACCAAGTATAGTAATCAAATTTTTAACATAAGTCTCATCAATAGGATTAGTCATCGTATTCGACTTTGTTAAAAGTTCAATTGACATTTACCTAGCATAAAAGATCAACATCTCGAAAGAAAGAGTAAAAATTTGTATGCCAATCTTCACTAGGTCCCAAAAATAGAAACTCTTAGAAAAAGAACTTAAAACATCCCAAGCAATGGCAGAAGAAAATCCTTGGAACAATCTGAACCAAAACGATAAGAATGAAATAACTCCAGAGGATATTCAAACAAATCAACAAGATCCCAAGTTCCATAAATTTATGGAAAAGATCTTAGAACAAGACATGGAGAAATATATTTTGATGTTGGCTAAATCAAGTGCTAAACTTCCCAAGGATTTTGATGTAAATCGTTTAAAGGAAGCACCTGGAACAAGTGAGACTGAAATACTACAGCCCACACAAACATTAGATCCAGTTGCTACTTTGACATCCCAAATGCAAATGTTACAACAACATATACATGATATGATGAAAGGGAGTACCAAAAGATATGCGATACAAGACATTTTTCCTTATCCTTTCGATGCAACAGTCGGCCAGATACCTTTTCCTCGACACTGTGAGATTCCAAAGTATGATAAATACAATGGATGAACAGATCCAATAGATCATATCCAGGAATTCAAAACAATGAGCCTTGAGTTTTCCCAAGAGGAAACTTACTTAATGAGATTATTTCTAAGGAGCTTGGGAGGATCATGTATGTAGTGGTTTTCAAAATTACAACCAGGTATCAGAACTTTTGAGGAACTTGTCAACAGGTTCATCTCCCAATATTCCTTTAACATCCAACACGATGTTACAATAAAGGATCTTTATAACTTAAAACAAAACAAAGGGGAGACGTTCTTGTCTTTTCTACAAAGATGGGGATGATTGTTCACTAGATATCCTCAATCCATTCCTAAGGAATAAAATATGGAGTTGTTCATTGACAACTTAACGAAGGAAATTAGTTATAGACTTGAATTGCAATGTCCTCCCACATTCGAAAAAGTAATAGAAAACGATCTTAAAATTGAAGAAGCACTAGTCAAAAGAGGAGTTATCAAGCATTTCAATGACAAAATGAATAACACAAATAAATCCTCCAATCAATACTCAAGCAGTGATAAGCCAAAATTTTGGCAAAAGATTCGAAACACAACTACCAATGGGACAAAAAATGATTCCCAAAATGTCAAACCAATTTTTAACTTGACAGGATCTATGTCAAAGAATCAAAACAATGATCAAATTGTCAAGTCGAATATCATACAAAGCAACGAGATCACAAAAACATAGTCATATAAAAAATCATCAAATCGGCGTAGGTTCAGACCTTTGGGCCAAACGATGGAATCGACAATGAAAGAATTAGTCACCAGTGGCCTTATCACTTCCCGAGAAGCCCGATTCTGGGATCCGAAGGTCAAACCATCATGGTGGAATGACTCAGATTATTGCAACTTCCATAATAACAAAGGCCACAAAACCAACGATTGTATGGAATTGAAACACGCAGTACAAGATTTGATCAACAACAACAAAATATATGTGGAGGGACCTCAAAACAATAATGATCATTCAGCCTTCAAAGACCCTTTGCCAAACTATGACAAAGGAGCATCATCCTTGGCAAACAAAAAAGGTAAGAACATCAACCATGTCTATGACACAACAATCCTTTGTCTATCTGAAATAGAGAGTGATCATGCAGTTGGTCACAACATTGGCGAACCCGAAACCAACAACACTACCCTTTTGGATTTGCTCCCAAGCATACAAAATTCTAAAAATCAAATCAACGTCTTAAAAATTAGAGACCGTCAGGAACATCAACCAGCAAATGTAATGACTAGGGGGCAATCCCAGGTAGTGTTAAAGGGAGTTGGGTCTACACATGCAGTTCCACCTCCATCTCATTATAATATTTTCGATCAACTGCAAAACATTCTTGCACAGATATCGATACTAGAACTCCTTAAATTATCACCATCGCATAAGAAGGTTCTAGAACAAGCATTAGTTGCCACTATGGTACCAAAGAATCTAGATGTTTTCCAGTTCCAAGCTATGGTGGGGAATTTGACTACCCTACATTATCTATCATTCTCTGAACAGTATGATGTCTCACTAAACCATCCCCATAATACTGCACTCCATATCGAAGTCTTAATCCACAATCATCACGTCAAGAGAGTCCTAATAGATGGGGGAGCTGGTTTGAACATTTGCACTCTCAAGTTAATTCGTGCACTAGGGTATTCCGATGATGCTATTGATGCCCAAAGAAAAATGTCTATAAAAGCATATGATGAGGAAGAAAGATCATCTAAAGGCTTAATTATGTTACCCATTCAAGTGGGGCCAATGATGAAACACATAGCGTGTCAAGTACTAGAAAAAGAGTTGACTTACAACATACTCTTAGGACGACCATGGGTCCATGAAATGTAGGTCATACCTTCAACATATCATCAATGTTTGAATTTCCCAATAAATGGATAGGAGGTGACTATATCTGTTGATTATAATCATCCTCAACATTGTAACACACTTAGGATCTCTCAAGATACCTTTGTGCCACACAATAGGGAAGCACCTAGTTCAAAATCATCCAACGAAGAAAAACGTCCAAGTATCACCACTAAGTGGGTAGCGAAGAAGGATAAAGAAAAAGAAATAATTTCTATTGAAACTCAATCAATAGATAATCCGGATCCACAAACTTCTTTATCACAAAAATTTCAAGAGTAAGTCCAGCTGATAGACAAGGGAATGGGGCAATATTCTATGGAGCAATCACTTAACCTTTCACAGTTAATGCCATCTCCTAAGACATATGGTCAACCATCTATGATCAAACATCAAACATCATTACCAATCACAATTCTTGAAGAAAGGTTTGTCAGAAACAGTACCACAGAGGACGAATCAGACAACAAAGCAATCCTAGATTGGCTATACAAAGATGAGGAACCCTCGACATCAAATATCAGTATCAAAAATGTCAATATCAACACCGACAAATATGGCAAAGGGAAAGCTATCCTAGAAAAAATGGGTTATGAGGGACAAGGACCTGTTGGGTTAAGGAAGGATGGACTCATAGAGCCTATTCAACCCCCCACTCTCCATTCAAAAGAGAAGCCAGGACTAGGATACTATGAGGAACAAAAATAGGAGATGACAAAGAAAGTTGTAGAAAGGATCCTTCAGATTAGAGAGAGCTCTAAAACAGATTCAAATGAATATGAGTGGGATTTGTGTTTCGATATATCTTTCACCGATATTCAAGTTGATGTAATCCAACAATATGCACCTATGCGTGAGGAGGGACAAGGCTCTGGGTCTAGACCATTCGTAGCAGGATCACTAAATATCGATGACTCAAGTGGGGACGAACATAATTTGAATGAACTAGATGATTTTGAAGAGGGTACCATCATTGATCTTGATATCCCAAATGACAACTATGATGACATTGTTTTCCTAACCCTTACTTCCATCGACCTAAGTCAATCTGATGACTTCATGCCTTTAATCCATCCCGAACTTATTGACTGAGAACTATTGAACCTTTGAATGTACCACAATTTGCAAATGATGATGCCATCATAAATTTCCTATGTCATGATGAACCTGGTACAAGTTCTATCAGTAATACTCATAACAACACGACTCGGCAAGAGGATGTCAAATATTCCAGTTGCAAAAGTGAAAACAGGGAAAATAGATCTAATGGTGAAAACCATTCTATGGCAGCATTAGATCTGGAAAAACAAAAAATAAAGAACGCATCTAATGGTGAAAACATTTCTGAGGCACCGAAGGATGGAAGATTTGACACTCTTCCAAAACATTATCATGAGCGATCATCATTCTTGGTAGAACCAACACAGTTTGTGAACATCGACATTGAAGAAAATGCAAAAATCCTACATCTGGTGGAGTCCATGACAGATTAAGAGAGACCAAAATTCATCAATTTCTTTAAGGAAAGAAGCATCAAATTCGCTTGGTCATATTCCAATATGTCAGGCTTAGATCCAAATCTACTCATGCATCATTTGTCTTTGCCCGCAGGAATCAAGCCTGTCAAACAAAAATTGAGAAAAATGCATCCCCACATCGCATTGATGGTAAAGACAGGGCTAAAGAAATTGTTATATGTTGGATTCATAAGGTCTATAGACTACGCCGAGTGGATATCAAACATTGTACCTATTTTAAAGCCAGACAATAGCATCAGGATATGTATGGATTTCAAGAACCTAAATAAAGCATGCCCGAAGGATGATTTTCCATTACCAAATATAGACATCATCGTGGACTTCATGGCAGGGCATGCCATGTTGTCAATCATGGATGGTTTCTCTGGGTACAATCAAATAAAATAGCTCCAGAAGATCAGGAAAAGATGGCTTTTACATGTCCATGGGGAGCTTTCTGTTGGAACGTCATGCCATTTGGTCTAAAAATGTAGGAGCCACCTATCAAAGAGCAATGACAACAATCTTTCATGATATGATGCACACCTTCATGGAGGATTACGTGGATGAAATCTTGGAAAAATCTAGTATTAGGGAAGGACATTTGCATATCTTAGGCAAAATCTTCACACAACTAGAGAAATTCAATGTTAGGTTAAACCCTAAGAAGTGTGTCTTCGGGGTCATATCGGCAAAACTGTTGGGGTACATTGTCTCAAAAAAAGGCATTGAAGTGGATCTAGTGAAAGTCAAGGCAATAATGGAAATGTTGCCTCCTAAGAATATCAGTCAACTCAGATCACTACAGGGAAATCTCCAATCGATCAGGAGATTTATCTCCCAGCTGGCAGACAAAATTCATCCTTTCAATCATCTGTTGCATAAGAATGTGGTTTTCAAATGGGATAATGGGTGTGAAACAACGTTCAATCAAATAAAATAGTATCTAATGTCACCACCCATTCTCACGTCGCCAATAGAAGGAAGACCTCTGATATTGTACATTGCCATGACAAATATCTCTTTGGGGGCACTATTAGCGCAAGAGGATTATGAAGGAAAAGAACATGACATCTACTATATCAGTAGAACATTAAATGGTTATGAAATAAATTACACTTTCATAGAGAAATCTTGATTGGCCGTGGTGTTTTCTACTCAATAGTTGAGACACTATATGCTGACTCATACAATCAAGCTAATAGAAAAGATCGACCCTTTAAAATATCTACTCAGTAAAGCTACCTTAACAAGTAGATTGGAAAAGTGGGTCATGCTATTAAGTGAATTTTACATTCAATATGTGGAGAGAAAGGCCATCAAGGGTCAGGAAATCACTGAACAATTAGCTAAGGCTCCTCTACCAGATGATCGACCAATGACAATGGAGTTTCCGGATGCAGACATTCTGACAGTGATGCCCCAACAATGGGTATTATATTTTGATGGATCATACACACAGCACAGATCTGAAGCAAGGATTTTGTTCATCTCTCCCCAAGGACACACCATTCCGAAATCATATAGGCTGATGTTTCAATGTACAAATAATGTGGCAGAATATGAAGCATTGATAATTGGGGTCAAAAGAGCAATTCAATGGAAGATCACGGACTTACAGGTATATGGGGACTCTCAACTAGTCATTTATCAAGTGAATGACGAGTATCAAACAAAAGATAAAAATTTGATTCCCTACAAGCAACAAATAGATGATCTGAAACAGTTCTTTGTCAGTATCAAGTTTGATCAAATTCTGAGGGTGGAGAACAAAGTTGTGGATGCTATGGCTATAATTGCTTTATTATTACAATTGCCAGAGAAACGTGGTTGTTATGATTTTATGGTAGAACAAGTATCATTTACTTCCCATAATAATTCAAAATCCACTACCGTATGCCATCTACAAACCATTGAAACCTCCATCTATGAAAAAACCTATGCTTACCTGAAAGATGATATCCTTCCTCCTGATCTTTCCAGGAACCAAAAATGAAACTTCATCCGCCAATCCGCCCGACATACTTTAATCACAGACATACTTTATCGTCGAGGTCTTGATGGTACCTTACTCCAATGTCTAAAACACGATGAATTTGAAGCGGCCCCACGGGAAGTTCACGAGGGTATTTTTGGCACTCATTCGAGTGGGATAACTCTAGCCAAGAAACTCCTCTGTTTGGGATATTATTGGCCATGCATGGAGAAAGAATCCTATCAGTTTGTTAAGAAATGTCAAAAGTGTCAAATTCACAGCAATCTGATTCATGCATCGGCTTAGGAACTGTATCCGTTTACATCAACGTGGCCCTTTTTTCAATGGGGACTGGATCTGGTAGGAAAGATATATCCCTCTTCATCTAATGGACACAAGTTCATTGTAACAGCTACAAAATATTTCACAAAATGGATAGAAGCAATGCCTCTTACAACCATAACTAGGAAGCAGATTACCTCTTTCATCTTGAATTACATAATATGTCGGTATGGCATTCCTCAATCCATTATCACTGATAATGGACGACCTTTGAAGAATCAAGATGTCCAAGAACTATGTAAGAAGTTTCATATCCAACATCATTTTTCAACACCGTACTATCCTGAAGGGAATGGCCAAGCAAAGGCCTCGAACAAAATGATTCTAAAAATTCTCAAAAAGACGGTTAACAATGTTGGACTTGATTGGCATGTTCAACTCAATCCTGCACTATGGGCCTACAGAACACCAATAGGAGCTACACCATATGCCTTGGTATATGGATCAAAAGCCATATTGCCCATCGAAGTAGAGATTCCATCCCTTTGTGTATCACTCAGAGGAATCATTTCAGATGAAGACTATAGGGTATCTAGGCTACAGAAACTGGAGTTGTTGGATGAGCGTCATCAACAAGTTGTTAATCATCTAACGACTTATCAATAAAGAATGTCACGGAGTTACAACCACAGGGTAAAATCGAGGGTCTTTGAGGTTGGTGATTTGGTTCTAAAAGAGAACCCTAGGAATCAGCAGAATAGGGAGAAGAAAGGGAAATTTGAGCCTAACTGGCTTGGTCCTTTTGTTGTCATATCAGTGTATGGATCAGGGGCATATCAACTATCAACATCAGAAGGGGATTTTTTTGATGAACCTATCAACAATATCCATCTAAAAAAGTTCTATACTTAAATCTCCTAGTGCACGGGTCAAACTTCTGAAAATGGTTTCCTTGATGAAAACCTGGCAAACAGGCATCTTGGCAACACAAAAATAAAAATAAAAATATAGAAGATACAAAAGGAAAGAAAAAGAGAAAAATGAGAAAAATAAACAAAACAAAGAGTGTAATCAAAACATATGGTGAAAACCTGGAAATAGGCGTCGTATGTGATTCTAAAGATCAACTTTCCCATTTATTTTGATACATATCGGGATCAATAATTTAGCAGTCAGTACCATTTTATATCACGTCATTAGTCTTTCCATCATTGCATCCATTATCAAATCATTTCACATAGTCAAGTCTCACTCCAAAGCTTGGGGGCAACATCTGGATATCACTAGGGGCAACAAAAACATCGGTTTCACCAAAGGGAAAACAACAGTATGGTAAGAAAATGAAAACAATGATCAAAGTCCAACATCAATCATCATCAGAAGGGCATCAAACATCCGTGTCATATCGAAAATCCAGAAACATGTCAAAAAGTCAGTCTAGAAGGGAAAATCCAAAAACATAAGTCTGTGTTAGTTGAACTACGTGGTCTTTGTGTGTGTAACGTAGGCAAGGCTAATCTTTGATCAGCCCCCGAGACCCCTAGGATAAGTTAGTAGGTTAGGTCTCTGGTCAAAATCTCGAAAATAAAAAAAAACATCACAAAATCAGGATGGATGATCTAAAATCTGAATAATGATTGAAACACTCTAAGTAAAAAAATGGATAAATTGTATTTTTGATTATCATTTCTTTGGAGTGACTCGATGATGTATTGCACTAGAGAAACAAGGAAAAATAATGATATTTTTATTGTCTATTGTCTGTATGTTAATCATATAAATGTGTAAATTATCGGGGGATGTGCTATGCAAATGTATCATCGATGACATTCAGAATTCACACACTAAAATGATTAATCTCTGCCTATTTATGCAATGAATGCTCAGGTCATCTCGGTTCAATTATACCTAGATGCTTGTGTTCGCTTGCAATATCAAAAATCATGAAAGTAGTACTTAGGTCATCATTGGTATAACACATACCATTGACACTTGTACTCACTTTCAACATCCAATAAAAGCTCTATGATGATACAAAGCACAAAAATACTGTTAAAATGACAATGGTTTTGAATATAGTTGCATGATAAAATTAGACTGCATTCATCATAAATTCATTATCTGCAGAGTATTTGTTGCATAACAGGTTCCAATTAATTATTATCTTATCTACAAATATGACTGAGTATACTTGACATAAATCCATAAATCATCAAACAACAAATAGAAGTTATCATTTCATCATTAAAGTTTTCATCAATTCATCATTCATGCATTTTAAACATCAAATGGTTACAACATAATCATTTTTATTATCATCACATTATATCATAAATAAATGCAAATCATGTCATTTGTTATCATTACATCATCCATCCATTATCATTCATCATAAGATCATCATTTTTATCATTATCACATTTAAAATAAAAAGCATTTATCCATCCATCCATACATTTTTATCACATTTGAAATAAAAGCATTCATATAGATCATCATTTAGAGATTCATACATTACATCATACATCCATATATCATATATTCTACAAATACATTCATCATAATCATGATCACATTGAAATACAATCATTCATTTAGAACATCATAGAGAGACATCATCACATAATAAATGCATCCATCACATAGAAATCATAAGCCATCATAAGATCAAACCAACTACATCTCGCATATATATCATCAATGTCAAGTATACAATGAAGTCTAAAAATAAAGATACATCATCAAAAATGAGCTAAATCGTAGTATACATCATATCTCAAAAGGGAATGTCTCAAAATCATAGATAGCATCTATGATTTGCTACTGCTAGAATGTGCGGGCCCAATAGGTCCATTACCACCACCACCCCCAGATGAACCAAGATCTCTAGGATCTCTCTGAGGAGGCTGTGTCACACCCTCACTCACTGTCTGAGTATGTGTCCAACCAGATCTCGACGGGGAATAACTGACTCTGCCATCAGCAGGCACTGCATCATGGTATCTACCCCTGTAGAACTCTACCTCTTGGCTAGCTCGAAGAACCTCTTTCATATACTTGACCACGTAGGTACTATCGGCTACTCTTTGGAGTGTCTTCGCTGTCTCCTGTGCCCTCTCGAAAATTTGTTGAGCTTGTCTCACTCGGCTATCAAGGTGGCAACCTGAGTCTGAATAGCAGCCAACTGTCCCTGAACCTGCGCTAGTACTTGAGCATGGGCCTAAATTTGAGTCTACGTCTGAACCAACAAACCCCGGGCCTTTACCAACTATCCCTACAATGTTTGTACCTGTGTTTGGAGACCTGCAATCTGTCTTTGATGATCGGCTGATGGCACTGCCACTGCTCGCCTCTTGCGAGGCCTGCTAGATGAAGGCTGACTAGTCCAACCCCTCTGCCACCTCCACCGCCACCATCACTATCATCCCCACTGCTACTGTCACCGCTGCTACTATCGGTACTACTGCTTGATGAAGTATCACCCCCACGATCCTCTGAACCCTCGGCAACATCCTCCTCAATGGGTAACAGTGATGGCTCATCTAGAATAGTGATGCGCGGATGTAGAGTCAATGCCAAAAATGCAACATACTCCTCTATAACAGGTGCCTCGAAAATATCCCTGCACATGTCCCAAGGTGACGGCTACAGTGCCCTATACCCCTCTACAATGGTCTTGTATGACAGGAATGGCCCCCAATCAGGTACATCACTCCATTGTCGTGCATAGTGGGCTACTCCCTATGGCATACACTAAACGATGTCGTTCTATTTGTACACCCACCGTAACAAAAACCTCTCCAGCACGAAAGGAGTCCTACTGATCAGGTAGATAGAATCACAAAGGTATCCGGTAACTGCATCATCCTCATCCCACTGCTCATAGTCTAAGTACGGTCTCCAAATAACACTCTCTGTATCACCAAGAACTCATCTCCAATGCTCCAATTTACCCATCTAAGCTTGGGTAAATCTGCCTCTGTATCGAAACACATACGGTCTGCCTGCTGGTCTATCCATAACTGGAAAGGGTCGAGCAATGGAAAAGTGCTCCCATGCCCACACTTGTAACAGGGTCATCCCTACTGATAAACTGCGTGCCCCAAGGTACACCACTGAATGAAGGTCATGATAGAGATGTGCCAGCATACACATTCCCTGCGCGTATCTCGTACCATGTACGATCATGCTCTCTAAGATCTGGCCCCAACCCACAGAGAATCCCTTTAGCATGCGATCAGGGCAGAGGAAACCTCCAATGAATCCAGCAAGCATTGCTAGTAATGAAGCATATGCATCAGCAATCGTTCTCCATCGGACACTCAGACCTGTAATGTGTTGATCCTGAAACACTCTACGAAGAGCATCTCTCCCACCAGCCTCATGAGAATCATATACTACGATCTCCCCCATGAATGGAATCCATAATATTCGCCACACATCCTCGGGTGTGACCATCATCTCACCAGTGGGCAAATGGAAAGTGTTATGGTTGTTGTGCCATCTCCCAACCAAAGCGATAAGGAGACCTCGATTAATCCTAATCTGGGGCATGCCAAGTAAACTAGTAAGGCCGCATCGACCTATAATATGAATCTCATCTAGAGTCAGATGAGGTATCAAATCAATGGTCCAAGGAAATCGCTCTCGCATCTCGAGATTACCCAGATCCTCCTATCACAATGAAAAAATCTACAATCAGTGCACTATGTCAAGAAATCAAAAGTCATTCTACTATCAGGTCTAATCAAAATTTGGTATGAATTTTCGATCAAAATTCATGAACGAACATCAACAAACCTCACCTATCATGAGGTTCATCAAACATTAACTAATCTTGCCTATCATGAGATTTATCAGATATTGAATCATTTCCTCGCCTATCATGAGGATCATCACAAATAGGATTTCTTCTCGCCTATCATGAGAGTAAGTCTTATTTAAATCATCAAAATCCAACATCAAGAATTTGGATTATCAATCATACCAATCTGAAGAATGGACATGATCGGGATTAACGAAATCAAAGCTAACTAAGTCAAAATCTGCAATTCTGACATAGATGCGCTACAACAGGAATTCAAAGCGCTACTTTATCAATCGGATGTGCTAAAACAGGCACCCAAAGCGCTATTTTATCTGAAGCACTACTTCACCCTAAGCGTTGTTTTACCGCATTGAAGCACTAAAATATCCATCAAAGCGCCACTTTACTAGAAGTGCTACAACAGACCATAGATGCACTATTTCACCAAATCAAAGTGCTAGAACTTTCTAGGCGCTAAAATCGGGCATCGATGCACTAAAACTAACTACCTAAGCGCTAAAATCGTGAAAGTGCTAAACTATCCAAGGAAGCGCTAGAGAAAATAACGCAAGCGCTAAATCTCAAAGTGCTAAAACAGCTACTGAAAGCGCTACACTAGAGTGAAAGCGCTACAGCGTGACTTGGATGCGCTAAACTAAGCAAAAAATGTAAAAAGCATAAAAAACAAAATTGCACAAAAAACAAGGAGGATAATGGGTACATATTGGAGGTCCGTACGTGGCCGGCCTTCAGTGACTTCGCACATGCTCGAAACGGTGAGTGTGGTAAGGGATTGGCATCTTGCTCCAGCTGGCTGAAATGTCTCTCTCACTGAAGTATGAACGTCAAGAGGGTGCAAATGACTTTGAAAATGACCTTTTGGACTTTATATAACTTTTGAAAAGGGGATTTTTGTGGATTTTATTGTATTTTGATTAATTTTATCCATGAAATTAATTGAAAGTCATTTGTGGGCTATATTTTCTTCATCATTGTCGGGAGATAAATTTATTTATTCATTAAATCATCATCAAATTTCAAAATTTCTCACAAATCATCAAATCATTAATTTATCTCTCGAGGGGGCATATTATCAGCAATCATCTGAAAATCAATATCTGGGGCATGTCTGGGGCACACAAAATTATTTTTAATCAACGATCTTGGTAGTAGCAACAAAATTTTCTTCGAAGCAATGCGTAAACACATCACTTCAAAGAGGGGCAAAATGTATACACCTAAAATTGGTTTGGAGAATTCCGATTAATTAAATACAAATTATTTGGTTAATTATCCTATTTCCTCTACTATTTGAATAAATAGAAATATTTATTTATATAGTTCACATTTAAATTCTTCTAAATTAAATAAACAAAATCAAATACTTTGTTTAATTTAATTATTATTTCTCTATTTTATCCTATCACATCGATCTTAAATTAATTAATTAAAGATTAAATGCTTTATTGATTAATTGGCATTATTCTTCTATTTAATTTAATAAACAACTTCTATAGTTTGTTTTACTAGATTATTTATCCCTCTTTTGCTAATTTAAATAAATCAAAAATATTTAAATAAAGGCATAAGGAATATTCCATCTATATTTCCTCAAAATCAAATTAGATATCCTATGTCTAATTTATGTCTAAAATCATGTCAAAATTAATGCTTTGAAACTTCATGAGAAGTTTTGGAGACAAATTGGAGACAAATTCCAAATTCTTCTCTCAATCCTCCTCCATCAAACTTTCCTCTTCTCTTGCCTGGTGTTTTCATGGGTAAAGACAATCACCAAAATTCTCTCAATCTCCTCCATCTTTCACCATTCAATCCTCTAGATTGAATCCAAGCCTCTCAATTCCATCCCTATGCATTTCTACAGCGAGAAAATCTATAAATACAGCCTCATTCAACCAAGAAAGGATCCCAGGTTATCAAGTTTACTCTATAGAAATTCATCAAGCATCCAAGCATCAAGCATTCAAGCATCCAGCATTCAAGCTTTCACAATCATGGCTGCCTGCTGTAGCTGCATTTCTCAGTTTTCATGTCAATTCATATTCCATTAGTTTCTTTTGATTATATACATATTATCAACATCCTTCTCGTTCTCTAAATTATCATTTTAACAATCATAGTGCTCACACAATCTGAGAGCCACAGTGATTTAATAAATCTTTGGAGATAGAGAGCAATATGATGCTTTCAGTAGATTATTGTTTTGAATTAGTTCAATTTGATTTGTCTTTGATATAATGTCATATTAAGAAGTGTTTTGTGCTTTACACCTTATTCACACTTACATATAATATTCATAAAAATAAAACTCAAGATTACAATCATCGAGGCCTTCAACAAGGCTCTTATTTTTCAATGCTCTGAGACCCTTCTCACAAATATGACCAAGCCTTTGGTGCAAAAGCATTGTTTTCTCAACAGAAAGTTTCATTTCCAAAGTATTGGTACCCTTAGGTACCCAAAAAGCACAACCATTAGATGTAGACACTACAATCGTCTTCTCTGCTCGATTTGATGGTGAGCATGAAGAATCCAATGCCCTTTTCTTGGACTTCACAAAAGCACTATTGCACTGAATCTAGCATGCATATAGCTTATACAGAGTGTCAATCTAAAAACCCTTAACAATAACCATAGAACCTTTAGTCATCTTGCATCCGCTACTTGAGAAAACAACCTACACTCCTACATCACCCAACTTACTCATTGAGAGTAAGTTTCATGCCAAACTAGGGATGTGCAAAACACCATCAATTCTCTTCACTCTACAATTAGGAAATCAAATCCTGACTCTTCCACAAACAACAATGTTTAGGTGAGATTCATCACCCAAATACACCTTCCCACCATCATACTCTTCATAATTTAAGAACCAATCTATGTGAGAGGTCATGTGAAAGAGGCACCTGAGTCAATCAACCACACATCTTCCTTGATGCATGTGCTACCAAGGTAGTGAAAAAAGCATTTGCATCATCTTGAGAGGATTTATCAAATTTGGGATTGGAGAAAGACTTGTTTTTCTTTTTCTTTTCCTCCTTCAATCTTTCTGAAAAATGTCTGGATTTACCGCAGTTCTTGCATTTAGCCTTGGAATTTTTCCTAGGAGACTTAGATCTCCCTGGATACCTGGACTTAGAATTCTTGTCCTTTTTCTTGCCTTTCTCCTTCGATCTACCATGAACAAAAAGGGCCTCCTTAGCCATCTCACAAGACTTTCTTTGCATTTCTTTAGACAACATCAAAGTAACCACATCTTCCATCTTGAATGTGGTGGTTGTGCTTCCAATAGCCATAACCATGTGGTCTCATGAGCCTGACAAAGAACAAAGCAATAACATGCAATGATCCTCATCATCAATCTTCACACCAAAAAAACCTAGTTGAGCCACTAGCATATTGAATGCATTCAAGTGGTTATCAATTGAACCTCCATCCTCCATCCTCATAGAGTACAACTTATTTCTTAGGAAAATCTTATTCACCAAGGATTTCCTTTGATAAATGTTTCCAAGCTTATTCCAAAGACAAGTTGCGGTCTTCTCATCATGGACATTCAGAAGCATAGAATCAACTAGATAGAGCCTTATTAGACCCTTGGATTTTTTATCCATTAAATCCCAATCAACTTGGGTGGTTGTTGCTAGTTTTGTATTAGATATTGTAGCCCATAGATCACGGTCTACAATCATATCCTACATTTTGAGTTTTCACAACTCAAAATTAGTGCCATTGAATTTCTCCATCTCTATTCTTCTTGATGTGCTTGGCATATTAAACCTACAATAATATTTCAAATTTTTCTTTGCAAGAACTCCCATTGGATCAAGATATGCATAAAAAATCCTTCTAACCCACCAAGGATAGAAACGCTGGCCAAAATTTGATACCAACTAAAAGGAAATTCAAGTATGAAAATGCTTCCCTAATGCAAATCAAATAGGAGAGGGCTGCAAAAACTTTGTTTCAAATCTTTATTCTATTACATTTTCTTTAATAAAGCACATGCATTAATTTAATTTTTAGATTTAAAGCATAAAACGTGTTACAGAGAATTTTATGTGGGTAAACCTTTCGGTAAAAAATCCACACACAAAAGCACAGATCAATTTTATTACTATAATATGGAAATTATATATAATATGTAGAGTCTATGCTCTTGTAGGTGCAGTTTCATAGTGGTACAGTTCTAGAGTGATTTCAATAGCATAACAACATACAAATATTACAATAGTATCTCATACAAATTACTAAGTCATTAAACATTTTATACATCTCCAATATGGGTGCCTAAGATTGCCATATGTCATTCCAACAGTCTTTGCATGCATGCAAACTATAATGGAGAATATGCATTGGTCTTAGTTGTCCACAAAAGCATCATGCTAATCATACACTATCATGCATGAATATGCAACCAATATGCAGTCACATGCAACCACATATAAGACAAAAATCACCATAAATCATGCACCAATCAATATAGATGTCCACCATGAGAAAATCAAGTCAACTGCCAATTTAGAACTCACCCACAACTCCTAGTCACTCTGAGTGACAACTTCATCTTCACAAAGCAACTTTCCCTTCTAAGCTTTAGTCAACAATTTAAATTGATGTCAGATGGAAACATGGCACACCTTTGAGAATTTTTCACAAACTTCTCATCACAAATGAGCGTCTAGGTGACAAGTGTCACACTTCCTTTCTCTTTGTGCTCATACAAAGGAGTATGCTAATTGGTGGGTCCTGAAACTCGTCACACACTAACATTTGCCTAGATTGAGCACCCAAGTGACAAGTGGCACTCTCCCATGACATCAATTGACTAGTCAACATACCCCCTACAAAATAGGAAACTTCTAAGTGGTTCCCACTTCATAAAAATAGGAAATGCTTAATTTTTCACTTCTCAACATAAAAAATCTCCTATAAAATAGGAAATCATAAAAAATAGGATAGAAGGTTGAGACACCAATTCCCAACATGCATGTCATTATTGTTGAGGGGCCTATTCTTGAGATCCCTATTGTTAGGGTACATGTCCCTATGACTAGCTTGGGTTGGCCTGCCAATTGATCCACCATCTGATCTACTAGGACCAACAACACTTCATTGTGAAAACCTAGGTTGTCTCCTATGAACAAGAACTACCTTGTCATATAGGGTCCTATAGTATGTCACCTCACTCTAAATGGACTGGATCTCCTAAGTGTATTATGTCAAGGGATTGTTTTTCCCCGAGCCTATGCAACAACCTCTAACTATTGATTTTTTCCTGTCTCTTATGCTATCTATGCCTTGACCTAGTGTCATCGAGTGACCTCTACATCTTGTTC
Organism: Sequoiadendron giganteum; assembly: GCA_007115665.2. Lineage (NCBI taxonomy): Eukaryota > Viridiplantae > Streptophyta > Pinopsida > Cupressales > Cupressaceae > Sequoiadendron > Sequoiadendron giganteum. Next base: position 459,347,651 of record CM021104.1, on the reverse strand, counting down.
AATCTTCTCTTGGTCCCTCTTAGTCCTAAGCTGGTCTCTCTCTATCCTCACCTAAACTAGTTGTGTAGTGAGACTGTTACACTCCTATCTACACCCATCACGCTCTCTACACACTTGATCTCACTCCCGAGGAGTGACATGAATCCTCTATTCATCTGGTCCTCCATCACCTCCTACTATGACTACAACTTGTGTTGGTGATGGACCTTGTGGAATATAGGGACCTTATCCCTATCTGCTATCCTTAGTAACAAGAACCTTAGCCTTGGCATGTTGCCACTATCGATACTGTCTACCTGTCTCGCCCTCTCATTGTCGCCTACCACCAACAACCCCCTATTTGGATCTATAAATCTCAATATTCTATGAGTGGTAAACCATACTCATAATATAGGGTAGTGTCAGGATATTTTGCACCATCTACCCATATCCACGAAACATGGGCCAACTAATCAAAGTCCATTAATGTTGTGTGGTATTAATCTCTTGCATTATGGGAGAAAATATTGCATGGTATTCATCAGCAAGAACATCTTGTTTCTCCTTGAATTATCACCTAACTGTATCAGGTAGGTACCTCTCTAGATTGTGTTGGGTACAACCTATCAACCACTTGGTCTACCAACAGTATGGAAAATTATCTTTTTCATCCCCTCACACATCAATTTGGATCCATGGCCTCCATATGAACTCTATAATATCCTCGTTCTATCACCTCCATTGGTATAGATCACCCATGTGTTGATGGGTTAGCATGGCCTCACATCGGTATACCATGGGACATCCTACCTCCCACTCTACCTCTCTAATTGATTTGAGCACTACAATGTGTTCTAAAGCCCTGATGTGAAGTAGTATGACACCCATTGACAAGCTATTAGATTCCCTGTATACCACCTGATGCATGTCATGGTATAGATGAGTGAGTATGCATGGTCCCTAGGCAAAAACAAAGGCCTCCTCTAGGATCATCTCAAGGACCCTCCGCCATCCAACATTGAATCATCGAGATCGTCAATTTGGTATGAGTTGTCTGAAATGAGTCTTTCAACCACTATAGTGGTATCACTAACTTTGTCGATGTAATCTTGCAGCTTGACCTTCCCATCATCGAGCTCTATCTTTTCATTTAGCAAGACTCTCTCCAAATCCTTGTATCCTCAATATACATCATAAATGACTCATTCTCCATAGATGGGTACCTTCATAATCTGCTAGATGTCCTCCAAGCTGATGGCCACCTCTCCTATAGGTAGCTAACCTCCATTGCTCGACTTGTCATCAAGGCTAGATAAGCCTGAATCTTTGGAATGTACATTACATGGTATAGCTCAATCATGCTAAGAAACTCAACCTCAATCACTATGAAAGTAGTCATGTGCTCTAGCACCTGTGCACGTTGCTCCTGTGATAGGATCGAGTCTGTTGGGTGAAAATAATCTAATCCTCTTTTCAATAGATTACACAAGCTTGATTTCAACCACAACTATGTGAGATGTAATCTCTCCTCTTAGAAAGGGGAGGTTCCCTTCTTATTTGCTTACGGAAGCTAAGTAAAACTAATTAAATATTCACAAGATGTACACTACAATTATGAGATGGGCGGTGTGTGTCAGATTCATACTTCTCTCTTTTTTTAGAGAAGATGTTTTGCAATGCTTCACAGTTGATAGTCTGATTCAAAATAACTTTAAACTAAAAATAAATCGATAATGCCAATATATCTATCTTGACAAAGCAAAGCGTAGAGATACCAAATATGATAATAATAAACAATAAAATGAGAAAGAAAAGCTCACGAAGGCACAAAGTCATTCCATAGATTTTCATTGATAGATCCTTGAGATGCGTAACATTTTTCGTATTAGAAGCACAAATTCTTCTTAGATACAACAATTCCACGAGCAACATGAACAATTACAAGCACAAAGTCTTGTAGATCATTCAACAATAGTATTCAAAAAGAACACAAATCCGAATAAAGAGTGTAACATAAAGTCTACACAGATTTATCCAAATCCCTCAAATCTCACACACTAATCACCACCAATTTGATGAAAGCACAAGATAATTGATTCCAACACAAATTCTAGTACGCAACTTCCATCTTTATTGATCAGATTTAGATTCACAAAGTTGAGCACAAAGTTTCATACATTTGTTTCAAAAAGAGTAGCACTTTGTTGCTAGAGATAAAAGCTCCAACATTACAATAGAATCCTCTCTTATTTATAAATGGGAGAGGAGAGTAAATTTAGGAAAATTAGAAGAGTAAATCTAGGAAAATTAGAAGAGTAAATCTAGGAAAATCTAATCTAATTAACTAGTTGAATTTTCAAAAAATATCATCCATCTTTTAAGGAAAACATCAATGTTTTTACATGTAATTACATTTCTCAAAAGGACATCTAAGATGTTGAGAACTATTTACAAAATGTGTAAATGAAAGAAAAAACTATCTAACACTGGAGATGAAAAGAAGTCTTCATGGTTTCTTTCATTGGGTGTGAAAGTCTTCATATCTCTTCTTTGTCTCCAGGATGAATGCCCCATCTGGACCAATAGTATAATCCACTATGGTGTGAACTATGGTGATTGATCTTTTGGTAGATGAGTGAATCTTCTTACTTGGTGATAGGCAGGAACTTGATCAAAACTGCTTTGGAATCTGGGCACAAGAGATCATCTAATGTATGCAAGAGTAGGCTTAACAATTTTGATGCAAAGGTAGGAAAAAATGAGGTTTTAGCATGAGGTATTGCACTTCAGATGTAATTACTCAAATTTTCAATACACTGCATATTGGATGTAAATCTAAGCAATTTCATGGATTTTGGAAGCTTGAATGCGATGATGGCGGAGAATGGAGCTCAAAATGCATTTTTGGATGATTTTTAAATGTTCAGTGAAAACTGCTTTTTGTGCAAGGGCGCTGAAAATCAACGCTCCAAAATCTTGAAAGTTTTGTCTTTTATGTAATGTAGAGAAGGGGGATTCTCTACTCACAAGTTGTCTTCAGTCAGAGAACTTCATAGGACAAACTGCCCTAAACTACCTCAAAGGACAGTGACGAGAGTTCTAGAACCAAAAAGAGTAGGTCACAGAGATTCTCTAAACAAACCAACAAGCTCTCAGTCAAATGACGACAGCGTAGAACACAGATGATATCGCAGCATGCTAAAGTCCCAGAGGCACGATGGTGTCTCATATGTACTAGAGAGTGATTTTATCACAGAA